>CM026069.1:21362500-21652500 GCA_014839685.1 Anableps anableps
TCAATTAAAGAGCTGAAAAATGCTGCATGCATTCATACTTAGCCCCTTTAAATCCAATACTGCTAAATAAAATCCAGCACCAATTTCATTTAGAAGTTACCTAATTAGTACACAGAGTACACTTAAGTGTAATTTAATCTCTGTATGAGTATAGCTGTTCTGTGAGGTTTGTTAGTGACCAAACAGCATCATAAGGACCAAGTTTAAAGCAGAGTTATGTAAACCTCCAGTCTGGGCAAGATGAGAATTAAGCAGCAAAAGGGTCATGGTGAAACTGGAGGAGCAGCAGAGATCTACAGCTCAGGTGGGAGAATCTGTTGACAGTAATGCACTCCAAACAATTGGCTTTCATAGAAGAGTGATACAAAGAAAGTCATTGTATAAATAAAGGCAAAAAACACCCAACTTGCTTGTGGAGTAAACATACCTAAGGCCACTAAGAGAAAACAGCAGTCATGTGAAAAGAAGATGCTCCAACACATGTGATCATATGTTAAAATTGTCCAGTTGAAGCCCAGACCTAAATATATTTGAGACTCTGTGGGAAGACTTGAAAATTGTTGTCCACAGAAAAGGGCCACATGTTTAAAACATAAACAACTCATAATGGTATTAGAGAGTGGTAGAGCACTCTCAATGCATTTTTAAACTCTTGCATTTTGGGCACGGGAACCTATGTCAAGTGTGAGCATCTAATGCAGAGACACATGCAAAGTGTAAACTCACTACAACCGGACCATATTACCCAACAAGTATTGCTTTCCAAACATCCCATTGGGATATTTATACACACTGATATGTATATGAAGAATAGGCAAACAAAATCAGCCTCTAGATGTGCAAAACTGGTTGCAACGTACCCCAGAACACTGCATTGCAACACAAAGTGGCTGCACAAAGTGTTAAAAAATTTAAAACCATCCTTTTCCTTCCACTTAGGAATTCTGCTCTGCCTCTGTTGATTTTATAAGAATTAATAAAACACAGAGGTTTGTGGTTATAACAAGACAAAATTTGAGAAATTTCAAGGGTCATAAATACTTTTGCAACTCACTGCACAAATCCATGTAATTTGGACAGTATATCATATTTATTTTTGATCCATGTCCCTCAACTCTTCTGTCAGAGGCCTTTTCTGGTCCGTCTAATCTTCAGTTCACGGCCCAAACAACTGATTCTCTCCGGTTTCGATGGAGTCCAGCAGGAGGCCCTGTAAGCGGCTATGCCATCCAGTATGTACCACTCTCTGGTCTGGGTCAACCAATCATTGCAGAACTGCGTCAGGTGAGTGCAGGTGTTGAAGAATTTTGTGTTGTGACATGTGGAAAGGTGAACCAGGACATGTGTCTTAGCCCTGACTCAAGGAAAGTTTAATTGTAGTCATAGGAGCCAAAGTCAATTGTGCTTTGCAAGAGAAACATGCGTTCAGGCTGAGTATAAACATGTCTAATGGGTGGATCCTCTTCATGTAGATGCTGTAAAGATTAAAGCGTAGCTGACTAAAATTTAGTGTTGCTGTCAGCTATTATAATGATATAAGAATGCCATAGTTCAGGGTGTTTTTAGCCACATTCTTTGCAAAAATCTGAGTGAGGGATGGCTGCAAATTGAAGATGTGTCTGTCTCTGCAGGAAACAGTCTCGGCCAGTCAGAGAACATTCACTGCACAAGAGCTCAGGTCAGGAACAGACTACCTGGTGACTGTTATTGCCCAGTACCCCAATAGTGTTGGAGAGTCTGTTTCTGCAAAGCAGCGAACCAGTAAGAACTGGCGACAGACAAAAAACAGAAAGCAAAGATTATCATAACACTAGTAAAACTTCTGTTGTCCATTTTCCCTTCACATAGGGTCATTACCAGGAATCTCCAGACTACGCTTGGTCCAGGCAGGGTACTTCTCCCTCTCTATTGAATGGGATCAGCCTTCAGCTGCTGTGCAGGGCTACAGGCTCACCTATGGGCCACGAGGTCAGGCTCACACACATTTCTGTTATTGTTTTCTGTCAGTCTTAAACTTTCTGCCTCTAACCTGCATCATGACTTTAAGTTTTACTTTCCTCTGTTTTAACATTATCATGGGACTGTGAGCAGAGTAAAGGATTACAATCAAGTCTATACAGTAGTCAAAAACTGTTAATTTGTTGATGGCAAGTTGGAACTGTGTCAAGAATGTGCAGGAGTTTGAGTAAAGCCTGATTAACAATAGCTTCTCTTACACTCAAGTGCCCCCAGGCACTGGCTGTAAGAGTTTGTACTCTCAGTCATGACCTAATATATTAAATGCATTCATCTTCAAAAGGTGTGAAAAAAAATCTAAATTTAACTCTTTTCATAGACTATGAACAATTAGTTATATAATCCTTTCATTTCTGAAGACAGGGTGTGTCAAGAGGTCTGGATGATTACACAGTGATTCAGGAGGGAAAATTACCCCTCTGAGGGATGGTATGGCTTCTCCCACTGAACATGTGGCAGGAGTCCCAGTCTCATTCGTTTGCTGGAGGAATCTCATACTCACCTTCAGACTCATCAGGCAGATAGATGTCTGAAAGTAACTGCAGGACAAGTTTTTCATGGTTTATGTTTTAGGCTATCCTTAAAATTGAGTTAATTCACCAAATCAAGCCCAGTAAAATGGAAAAGCAAACATAAGACTGGTATATTGTATGTCTTTACTAAATACTTGGCTACTCAGGGTGTAATGAGACTTGCAGCTCATGAGACAATAAGTGATAGTGGGCTTACGAAAATAGGATGGGATGAGATTTTGCCCAGACTGTCCAGCCATGCAACTGCGGTGCAGGACAATAATCCAAAGCACACCAGTAAATCCATGCCTGATTGGCTAAAAATAAATAAATAAATAAAATTGAAATTTTGGCATGACCTAGTTAAAGGTCAGACTTAAATCTTTTTGAGATGCTGTAGCATGGCCTTAAAGAGGATGTTCATGTTCAGAAGTGGGCCAGAATTCCTCCATACTGATGTAAAGGACTCATAGTCAGGCATCACTAAGGCTAGGTGGCAGCTGAGGGTGCCAAGATGGCACAACCAGCTATTAGGTGTAGTGAGTGACTAGTTTTCACATATAGCCAGGTTGGTTTGGAAAGCTTTTTCCTCCTAATAAATGAAATCATCATTTGAAACTGCTTTTTGAACTTATTGAGTTTTCTTTATCTGATATTTAAAAAATCTTTGATCAGAAACATTTAGTTGTCATAAAAAAGCAAATACAGATTAAATCAGTAAGGGGGAAAATATGCTGTAACACCATTGTGCACACACTAACATCTTCTACAAAGGCGTTATTGAGTAAAGGCTGAGACCCAGCTAGGTCACTTAAACTAAAAACTATACATACTGCACATTTCAGCTCTTGTAATTATACTGGATGACACTTAAAGTGCATTTTGTGATGCCTCACAGTGTAATAACTATCCCTTTTACATGTCCATGTATTGATTAGGACAACCAGCGGCCCAGCTGCTGGAGCAGTCTCTGTCTGCAGATACCTCCTCTGTCACCTTGGAGTCTCTCCAGCCTGATACGGAGTATGTCATCAGTCTGTACCCTCTGTTCTCCAGAAATGGTGCATCCCCATCTGTCCTCAATGCTCGCACTTGTAAGTCCATCATGACTGATACTTTTGACTCTGATGGGTGATCAGTATGTTTTAATAAACAGTTTAGATCAATATTGTCGTGTGTTATAAAGCCTGTATACTTTGATACTGTCTCCTTTAGGTAATAATACCTTTTATGAAATATAAAATGATGTAAAGCCTTCTCTTATGTTTCTGATTGCTGCAGTGAGCCTGGAGGCAGTTCAGCAATTAACAGTGGAGACGGTGTCGGAAGGCAGTATTCGTGTAAAATGGAGACGAGTCAGTGGTGCACAAGCATACCGTTTGGTATGGGGACCATTTACAGGTTAGAAGTTGCTTTTTTTCTGATAATGTTTCACATTAACATCTTCCATTTACTAAATGTTTAAGTTTTGCTTTTCCACAAAGGTCGTAGTGTGGAGACTGTGGAGGTTCCTGGAGACACTGAGTTCTATACTTTGTCCAGCTTGCAGCCGGATACTGAATACATTGTCACCATCATCCCACTGTATGAGGGCAACACTGAGGGGCCCCGAGCCACAGCCAGATTCAAGATAGGTAGGAACTGAGGTGTTCATCACTTCAAGCTTCTCAGTGTTGTTTCTCAGATTTTTACCCCATCTTTACTGTATCCTCATCCCCCAATGCATGTTATAGACAGCATTTAATTACAGTACTTTGTGTGAGGTTAGCTCTCTAAATGGCACAGTATAAAGCAGCATAGTGTGTATTTCCCTGTGTTTTAGTTGCATTTCTTTAGGTAACAATGCAGTTTCAAGGCCATTGCCTGTTCCCTTTGCCTCTGAAGGCGTCTTGTCTTATAAATAAATAAAAAAAAGCCTTCTGAAAAATAAAATTTAAAATAGATTCTACTGAACAACATGCAATCATGTAGAGGTGTAGGCACGGTTTTTAGATGTATTCCTTAGGTTTTGAAAATAACTAACTTAGATTCTTACAATTCATGTTATTACTTTTCTGCTTATTAATATTCTTTTATTTCATTTTAAAAGTTCTTTTAAATTGTGGGTAAGACCAGACATTTGGAAATAACCATAAAGCTTTTTAAGTGTAAGGACATTGTTTAATTTAAAATGTGTTTTTTATAATTATTAATGTGAAAATTTGCATCAAATTACAAAGTATATCAAGAAAATCAACACAATGCTAACTGAAATGATTCAATTCTAGTAGAAAGAGGACTTTTTATCTTAAAATCTTAATTTTCCTCTTTGTGTTGGGCTTGCTTGTAGTTTTGTTTAACCTCAGTATTAGGTCCATTAATCTGCTTCTAAAAAAGCCCAAGATCATAAAAAAGCCACCCAGCTTTTTTGTGATAAATTAATGTCTTTTGGTGCCTGGAAAATGACCCGTTTCAAAAACTTGTAACATGCGCTGTTATCTAACAACCCCAGCCGAGCTCGGCTTCTCACCTAGCAACCTAAGCAGAGCACCAGCATGATTGGTCAGCTGGTTTTTACCTCTGTATGCACTGTACAATGGGTGCTGGAAAAGACAAGTATTTTGTTGTTGACTTACCATCCAGAAACAACTTGCTGCATTCTTGTTGGTTGTGCAGGAGGCTCTACTTCTGCTTTTCAAAGATGAACAGTTGTTTAATAGTGCATTTGTTTGCAGCCATTTTCATGTGCAAGTGTAAATGTGTGGTGGGATTTTTGTGTCACCATGTTGAGTGCGAAGTGAGTCTGATCTGGACGCAGACATTTGTGTGAATGAAGAGTAATTAGATTCATGTGCATTTAAATCTCACAAATGCTTGCTCAATAGTGCTCTGGCATGCACTCAACTTTCAACAACTCTCGCTCAGCCTGTCTGTTCGAGCACGGCTCTGTTTCTCTGCTTGCTTTGCTCTTTCTCTGCTCGCGCGCAGCTCTGTTTCTCTGTGCTCACTACTTTAGTTGTATGTAAATGAACCAAACTCCCAGCTGATCACAGACAAGTCTTTTTAATCCAATCAGATTATTCCTAGGAAATTCTACATTAGCTGGAATGAAAAACAACCAATCATAACCAGCAAATCAAAATAATGTACCAGAAGGAGTAGAATATATAATAAAATGAGGAATTCAATTTTATACTCAGAGAATATTTAGTTAAGCATACAAATATGCATAGGCTGCTTACTTTGTGCAATTTAGGTAATAATTCTACATTTTCTTAAGCAACTATGTGACGTGTGAAAAATGCTTTTGTCTCATTTTCAGAAGTTTATTTCTTCCATTTCATAAATGGAAATGCAAAACTCTTTTTGTATTTTTGTTAAGGAAGACCTATATCCAGAATATATATTTCATAATTTTACTGTCTATTTTTGGAGGAAGACCCAGATGAAAATACAGTTAGACATTCTTCATCTGAAGACTATTCTTCTCTAATATTTCCACCATTTCCATCTTTTTATATAGCTCTTTCCACGATTTCACCTGCAGAACTCTTCATTTGTTGAAATAAAGATATGGGGAAATGAGAGGAGCCGTGATTTTAAGTGTTGGTGAACAAAAACCAAACTTTCATAGTTAAAGTTTCCCCTTTACAATGACATTGTTAAAGTTTTGAATCAACTCAGATGGTCTAATAATGCAAATTACAGTGGGTCTTAAACTGCCTAATACTGACATGAAAATTCACAATCTCATTTCAAAACTTTAAACTAAAATGTGAAAATATTAAAAGAAAATAGAGAAAACATGTTCCTTTCTGAAAATTCAAGACTATTACATGAAATCTGAAAATATAGAAATAGTTGAAAGATGAGAGAAAAATAGTCTTCAGATTTCATCTGAATCTCTAAAAATCTACAGTAAAATTAAAAAATATTCCCATAACAAAGATACAAATAAAGTTTGAATTGCTTCACTAAATGTTCTCAGGCTACAAAATTCAAGTATTTATTTTATGTTTTTCTCTCCCATTTTTTTTCATAATTTTGACCTTTTGGTGCAGTATTTGGTTGTTTTTAATTGCAGCGAATGCAGTATTTCCTAGGAATAATCTGACTGGATTAAAAAGACTTGACTGTGATTGACTGGTGGTTTGGTTCATTTACATACAACTAAAGTGGCGAGCGCAGAGAAACAGAGCCGTGTGTGAGCAGAGAGTAGGCCGAGTGAGAGTTGTCCAGAGTTGAGAGCGTGCCAGAGCACTACTGAGTGAGCATTCATGAGATTTAAACGCACACAAATCTAATTATTTGTTGTTCATGTCGATGTGTGTGCCCAGATCAGACTCATTGCATGTGCAGATTAGTCACTGCACGGTCAACCTGATAGCACAAAAATCATGCCATATAAACGTTGAGTTGGAGGGTGTGGCCAGCAGCAGCTTTTTTGGATTTAAAGTGACAAGAGGCCCTAAAATAGCTCATTCTGAAAGGAGCTCAAAACAAGTAGAACTGACCAAACTGAAATCTCATTAAATAATAATGATATTGTGCAAAAAATGTAATGAACATGTTTTGGATAGCCCATAGACCTATCCTAACCTGTTCAAAGAAGCATAATAGGTAACCTTTAAGACCATCACAATAGTTATAACCTCACATTTTAATTAGGCCTTAGCCTAAACTCAACACCACAGCCTGCACAGGAGACCATATTTCTCACATTGCTGTAATTTTTAAAATGTCTTCATCTTCTCTGAGAAACCCTCACCAATCAGAAAAAAATTAACATTTTTGAAAACTATCCTTTGTTTTGCTAACATGCTGTAATCCATTAAGAACCCTTTTTGAAAAGGCTGAAAGGCTCTGTTTTGTCCGGTCAAGTACACAGACAGGAAAGGAGGAGGGAAAGAAAAGAAAACAAAAAAAAAAGAAAAGGCCAAAAATCTCTTTGCCTGTTTGTCTCTCTTGTAAAAGTCGTACACATGTTACTGTTTAGGTCGAACAGACAGAGTCTCACTGCCTGGGCCTTTCATGTGTGATGCCCATATGGTGTCACTTCAATGTGATGAAGGCACTGAGTCACTGCAGGGCTGCTGCTGTACTGTGCAGAGATATGTGTGAGAGACTGTCTGAAAAGTTTTCAAAGACAGGACATATTCACACAATTTGACATCCTGTACTTCTGTAATAATAACTATTTGAGCTTGTTTGTCATTTTTGTGATATTGCCTTATAGTACCTTTCAGTTTGTTTTTATAGATTGGAAAATAGCTTTAGGAAGAAAATAATTCCATGCTGCTTACTTATTGTGATCTCCTCAGAGCGTCAAGAACAGCAGGTTCTCAGAGCAGCAACCACAGGACCCTCCTCAATACGCCTCAACTGGAGACTGATCCGGGCCGCCCGAGGCTACCGCCTGGAGTGGAGGGAGGGAGAAGGTCTGATAAGCATGCAACATGATGGCTCAAAATTTCCTTTCTCATTCTGATCCTGAAAACATGAACAAGCACACATTTCTCTGGAAGCATGTCGACAGTTTGAGAAGTTTCATCACAATCAACATCCTGTTTTAGGACAACATAGTAACCAGGATATTTTCATCCCACCCATCATCTTAGCTCTTGTTGTAGTTTCTTTTTGAAAAGTTCAGATCTCAAAGCTCTCCTCTGGTCATGTGTTTGAAATTTTTCAAGTCTAACACTTAGAGTCTCTAAGTTGTCCACAGGTGTGAATGTGAGTGTGCATGGTTGTTTTACTTGTGTGTCTCTATGTTGCCCTGCAATGGACTAGCAACATGTCCGGGGTGTACCCCACCTCTTCCTCAATGACTGCTGGAGATAGGCACCAGCCTCCCCACGACTCTACAAGGATGAGCGGGTATAGACGATGGATGGATGGACCTCTTCTACTCCACATGAACTTGAATATTAATTTTTTCTGTGTAAACCTGCATATCAGATTTATTGTTAATTTAATATACCTGTTCTCAACAATCAAGAAAGTACTGATCTGAGAATTCAATACAGTGTAAAAGCTGTACTATAACAGTTGGATTTAAAGATCTTAAATACTTTTCACTTTTGGTCCAGGACCAAGTAAATTTTAGATACATCTGAAGAATGGTAATTTTGCCCCCCTCAAGAATGCATTTTAGTTGAAAATACATCCTCTGCTTCATATGTTAAGCTGCAACAAGAAGGAATGAAAGATGCTAAGATAAAATGGTGAGTCTAAATCCTCTAATGTTGCAGCCTTGTTCCTTCCTGTAGGAAGTCCTCTCCAGAGCCTGTCCTTTCCTCAAAGCTCCACCAGCTTTGAGCTAACAGGTCTCCGACCAAATACAGAATACATCTTCAAGCTGTATACGCTGTATGAAGGCCGTGAAGAGGCCACACCTGTCTCCACTGAAAACATAGGTCAGTAAGCAGTTGTAAACAGATTTCTGTTCAACTTATAGGTCATATCCATGCTGGTGACAAATACCCTGCTTTTTCAGCTTTGAACTACATGTCATGAATGAATTATTTCTCTGATGTTGCAGACGAGCAGCCAATAGGAAGTGTGTCCAACCTGAGAGTGGTGGAATCACTGGGCAGTACAGTCCGAATTGGGTGGACAGGTGTGGCAGGGGCCACACAGTACCGGATCGTTATCCTAAACACTGAAGGTACGCTCGTATTTAGTTTCTGTTTTTTGTCTTTATTGAATAAAGAAATAATTGTAGCTTCTGCTTCTTCTGATGTCATGTCAGATGGAACAGAGACAATCCAAGTTATTCCTGGTAACCAGACGACCCTTGACCTCAGAGATCTGACAGTGGGAGTGTCATACGGCGTCAGTGTCACCGCACTGGTGAGAGCAAATGAAGGAGAAACAGTCACCGTCTACATCAAACCAGGTGAGCTGAACAGCTCATTTGAAAATACCTGAAAAATTAGCTGTCCAAAGAATTTGTGTGCATGGGTTTTAAAGCACAGCAACACTAGAAACAAACATGTTCAATATAGAATAATGTAAAACACTTGTAAACTTTTGTTTACTGCAGAGCCAGCTGCAGGGAGAGTGACCAACCTTAGAATAACAAATATAAACAGTCGGAGAATTCGCATCGCTTGGCAAGGTGTTTCTGGTGCAACAGGGTATAGAGTTACTTGGAGACAAGGAAACAGTAAGTAACATTATGTATATTTAAAGTAGATCCCAAAAGTGTACCAACCCCAGTAAAAAGTCAGATCTTTGACATAAAGTTATGAGACCATAATTAGTAAACTGAATACCTTTTTCCACCTTTAATAGAGCATTCTAGATAACTCAGCTGAAAAAACAAAACACTGATAGAGGATAACATCTCATGGTTGAATTTTAGCCTCCAGTCTTCTTTGGTATGAGTTTTTATCCTCCTTCATCTTGACAATATTTGATACCTCAAGCAGATTGTGTGGCCAGCTCATGTCCGCAGCCCTCTTCAGGTGAACCTGCAGATTTTCGGTCAGATCTAGTTCTGACCTCTGGCAGGGCATTTCCAAACCTTTAGTTATTCTTTTGTTGATTTTGATGTATGCTTTAGAGTTTAGATTGGTGGCTTGACCTGAAATCTGGGATGGGTCAGGCAAAATTTATTTTCTTGATGCTTGGGTCAGGCTTGGGCTTCTGTGGCATGTTTAATAAGCCTAGAATACATACAGTACAGAGAAAATTAATCAAGAATGCACAATGTAAAGTTGTGTTAATCTACTTATTATAGTCTAAATAGAGGAGTAGTCACAACATGTCTTTCCATGTTGTGGAAAGACAGTAACCAAGGTGCAGAACTGTAACAAGCCCAGTGCACTGCACAACTCCACCCTGCTCTGCTCCTGTCAATCACACATACCAGAAGATTTGGACTTGACTCACCCTGCAACAAGTACAACAAGCGACAAAACGGAGCTAGAAGATGTCAATAAAAAGCTAAAAATGAAAGACGTTACACTGGTTATTCAAATGGTGGTCTAAAAACGTAAAAGAAGTAAAATCTTAATTAAAATAATATGTGGGGTTTACTTTGGCCTCGGTCCTATAATTAAAGTTAATTAGTCAGGTTGGATCGGGCTCTGGCCGGGTCAGGTTGAATTTTTTAGGCCCAATCTAAATTGTCTTGAGTTTTCTGGCAGATACTTGAAAGTTTTAGCTCAAATCTGAATACTATATAGAACTGGTCATGATTTTATATATATATAAATATATATAAAATATATATATATAGAGTATATATTTATATATATACTCTATATATATATATATATATATATATATATATATATATATATATATATATATATATATATAGAGTGCATTTTTTTCCTGCAACCTGTTAACCAAGAGGTATAAAAGAGAGATCAAATTAATTGCTCAAATTCACTGTAACTGATGGCAGGTGTGAACTCCAGAAGAGTGAATGCTAAAATTAAATCAAAAGGTGTCTCAAAAATATGCTAAAAATAAAATCTTTGAGTCTCAGTTGGGGTGTGTATACTTTTCAGAGCCATGATATAGGCATATGTAGTTTTTTGATGTCCTATTGTTATATCTTCTTGCATTTTATAATCCTGTGTTCTGCTGTGCAGATGCAGAGCAGTCTCGTCTTCTGGGAGCAGAACCTACTTTTTACACTATAGATAGCCTGCAACCAGATGAGGCTCTGGTAATTGGTGTTGCCCCTATTGTTGATCAACGTGTTGGTGAAGCCGTCACTCTGTCTGCAAGAACAAATCCTTCTAGTGGAGCATTGTCAGGGCTTCGCATCACTGAAGTCTCGTCACAGAGGATACGCATTACGTGGTCATCTTTTTCTCGAGCTACAGGATATAAGATCACTTGGCGCCGTGAAGGTGGTAAGAAATGATTTGCTTTAGATGCAGTAGCTATTCGAGGTATAAATATTCAATGCTTGGCAAAGGTATTTATAACCTGTAAAATTTTGTATATTTTGACACATTTAAATTGCAAATCTTAATGTATTTTACGTATATTTTATGTGACAGACCAACAGAAGCTTACACATAGTTTTAAAGTGGAAGCAAAAGGATACATTGCACATTTGTTTTTGTAAATAAGAATCAGAGAAGTGTTAAGTATATATGTATTCAGTCATCTATCCTCCTACAAGTCTGACTTTCTTTCCTGTATATGGTAAAAAAACATCCTCACAGCATGATACTGCCACCACCATGTGTCACTGTGGAGAGGTGTGTTCATCCTGTGCAGTGTTAGTTTTCAGCCACACATAGCATTGTATGAGCAAAACACTTTTGTTTTGGTCAGGAGGCTCTTGGCTACTTTACTGATTAATGATCTCCATGCCAGGCCTGTCAGTTTAGGTCAGGGGTCACCATTATTTACAATCCAAAAAGCCATTTTTGGCCTCACTCCTACTAAATAAAATGTGTCTACTACTGTAAAACCTACATGACCCCTTCAATAAAAATGACTTATTAAACTTTCGCAATACCTATGATATAAAATTAATTTGTTTTATGGTCAAATTATTAATGCCAACAATATTATTTGTTCTTTTGTGTTTCAGAACAAAAGATCAACTTTAAATTTTTCAAAAAAGAAATTGACAACATTTGCTTGAATGAAAAGGTCCATATTTGTCCATATTTGAAAATTAAAAAAAGAAAAAGTACACAGTTTGCCGCCTAATGGCAAAAAAGTTATTTTTTCCCCCCTGTACCGTTAGTGTCAGATATTTGCATGAAAGCACAGAAAACATTTCAAACTATCCTTCTTGTTACCTTGTAATATAAACACTTTTCACATTTTATAGATTTGTTTGGCCAATATTATTGGGAGCTATTGTTTAGGGCCTAAAGAGCCGCAAGTATCAAGTGGTAGATCCCTGTGATTGGATAATATTATATAACCCTGCTTTAGATTTCTTCACAACTTTATCCCTGATCTGTCTGCTGTGTTTCTTGGTCTTCATGATGCTGTTTGTTTACTTATGTTTTTTAACAAACCTCTGAGGCCTTTACTGAACAGCCATAGTTATACTGAGATTAAATTACACCCTATTTACTGATTAGGTGACCTCTGAAAGAAAATTGTTGCCCTGAATTTGATTGTTGGGTATCAGAGCAAAGGAGGCCCAAATATATTACACTTTTCAAAATTTTATTTGTAAATAATTTTTAAAACCATGAAAAAGTTTCATCCACTTCTCAATTTTGCACTACTTTAAGTCAGTCTATCACATAAAATTCCAATAAACTACATTGAGGCTTGTGGTTGTAATGTGACAAATGGGAGGAGTATGAATACTTTTGCAAGTCACAGTACATTGAGTGTTATAATGACATGTGTTGAGAAGGTTAATGTCGACAAATTTATATATCTCCACGCAGGAACTGAAACAACACAAACCGTATCTGCTGATGTCTCCTCCTACACCATAGATGGACTTCAGCCTAACTCAGCTTACACTGTACAGGTTTCTGCCCTTGTTGGCTCTCGAGAAGGAAGTCCAGCTATTCTCAGCGTTAGAACAGGTATCCTGTTGAATTTCTCTTTAACTACTATTGCTGCTTTCAAGAATCTCCCTGCTATGGCTGGAAAAAATGAGTTGTGAACGGAGCAAAGTTTGAAATGTCTCTGTCCTGACTCACTTAGAATCAGATCAGTCGGTTGTGGGCACTGTAACGTCGCTTAAAGTCCAGGAAACCCGAGGGGAAGTTGTGCGAGTCTCGTGGGTAGGTGTCCAGGGAGCAACAGCTTATCGCATAATTTGGAGGAGAATCGATGGTAAGTTTCTTGTACAGTTCTTGGAAACCAATTTTATATATATATATATATACACATCTGTTTTGTGTCATGCAGCTATGCTCCTATTGCATCACTGATCTGCTGCAGAAACTTCCATCTTCCTGCCACTCTTGGGAATGAGACCATTGCTTGATCTCTGACCAGACTGGCAACCTGCTTTTAATTAAATTAAACACTTTAACTAAACTGTTTTAATGATTTTGTCTTTAACTTTAGATCCCTACAACTCATTAGATCCATGTCAGTGTGGTTTCCTGTACCCTTTTCAATGAAACCAAGTTGTTTTTGATCATGACAAGCTCTGGAAAACTTTGACTTTCAAGTAAAGAAAGTCTTGTTTTCTCAACAAACAAGTCTGTGAACATGAACTTCTGCTGCTGTAGGTGGAGAAGAGCGGAGCCAGCTGGTGGGTCGGGATGTGACTTCTATGGATTTGGACCAGCTCGATCCTGGAGTTCAGTATGAGGTTCAGGTCATTGCTGTTGTTGAAAACAGGGAAGGAACGCCTGTTTCTGCCAGAGTCATCACGCGTGAGTCCCATGTTTTAGTGTCAGATACATCATATGATGAAACATTCTAGTATTGGGTTGTGATCTTGTCTGTCCTCCATTTGCACAGCTGGTTATGTCACCCCACCTTCCACACTACCAACCACAACTTTACGAGCGACAGACATTACCCAGGATTCTGTGCAGCTGAGCTGGGCTCTCCTTACGGGCGCCACAGGATATATTCTTCGCTGGAAAGAGGAGACTGGTGATGAAAGAAAGTTTTGATTTAAATTACATTGCACAACCAAATTCTGTGAACATTTTTATCATTTGAAATATCACTATCTATCAGATGTTGGCCAGGGCCTGTCTGTCACACTGCCTTCTTCGTCCAGCTCGTACCTGGTGACCGGGCTGCGTTTGGGTCGCAGATACAGATTTACCATACAGCCCACCTTTGCAAGCGGAGTTTCAGCTGAGACTTTTGTAGATGAACGCACTGGTAATGCGCTGTCACAAACATTAAAATGCCTCAAAGCAGGGAACATTTACTCATTGTTGTAAATCATTTTCTCTCCAGTCTGTCTGGGTGGACGTCTTGATGTGGTGTTTCTAGTGCCTGCATCTACCGATCGGACTGAACTGGTGAGACCTCTGCGGGACCTTGTCACCAGCGCAGCAGGGTCGCTTGCTGCTATTGGGCCCCGAGACTCACAGGTATGTTTGGTGAAGTACTCTCAAAAGAGGAAATGTTCAGTTAAAATGCTGACTGATTTATTTTTAGGTTATCTGACAATGATCTGGTTGTTACAGGTAGGGGTGGTTGTATACAGTTTTAGACCCAAAATCTGGTTCCTGCTCAGTCGTCATTCAAGATCTGACACACTGCTCCAAGAGATCCAGTCTACACCCTTTGATGAAAGCCCAGGGAATAACATTGGTCTGGGTTTTTTTTTTTGTTTTGTTTTTTTTTCTTAATTCTATTTCATAGTATCATCTGTTTAAATATCTGATATTGTGTGGCAGTGTATTATGGTGACATTAACTGTATTACTCTCCAGGTGAGGCAGTAACGTTCACCCGACAATACCTACTGACCCCCTCAGCTGGACGGAGATCGGGGGTGCCAGGGGCAGTCGTGATCATTGCTGACAGAAAATCTGTGGACAACCTGACCCTTGCAGCCAGTAGTCTAAGAGATGCAGGTGTGAGGAACTGAAACTGTGAACATGTGATGAGTGACACCTATGTCACTGTGGTTAGATGAACCTACTGCTCTCACAAAGCATTTGGATAATTTAGTCCCTGTCCTAAATGCACGTTTTGGAATTTAAATAAATTTTTAGTTGTGTTCTTTATAATTCATACGAATTAAAACAAGCAAAAAATATATGATAGTATACAAAACTTTAAGAGCAAAATGTAGACAGAGGTATAATTATAGCAAAGGTAATTCAAAATACAGTCTTGCAAAACTATTCATGCCTCTTAAATGTTTCAACATTTTCTCACATTGCAACCACAAACTGCAGTGTATTTATTGAATTTGAATACAAGCAAAGTGATGCATGCTTGTGAAATGGATAGAAAAATTTCAACATTCTTTTACAAATAAAAATCTTGAAAGTGTGGCATACACTTTTAATCCACTTTCATCCACTTTTAATCTGATACTGTTATTTAAAGTACAGTGAAACAAATGTAAACTTAAGGTATTTTTTTTAAAAAACAAAAGGGTAAATGTCTCAAGGAGTCTGAACACAAAGCAATATATAATTTTTCTTCCACTTCACAATCATGCACTACTTTGTGTTGGTCTGTAAGATAAATTCCCAATAAAATACATTGAAGTTTGTGGTAAAATGTGAATAGTTCTGGGAGACACAGTAGAAATTATTTAGCTTTTTTCTAATTTTAATGACATAAGTTCTTTCTTTTTGACTTCCAAATGATCCAGGTCCAAAGTCTTGGTGGATAATTTATTTTGGGTTGTCTGAAAAATTCCAGTGGTCAGACTCTCCTAATTGTGTTGTCATGCTTCTGTGACTTGTATGATAGAATAAGAACCGATAAAAAACTTTCCTGATTTAATGTTAAAAAGCTGTCAATGTCTAAAATATTTGCTTCATGCTAAGTTGCAGAAATGCTCCTTTTGACCTGAATCTTTTATGTATGTGTGTGCATGTAAGGTGTTACCGTGCTAGGAGTGGGTATAGGCCAAGCAGACCCAGAGGAGTTGCGGCGGGCTGTGACAGATCGAAGTCCACAGAACATCCTGTTTGCTGGTACCG
Source organism: Anableps anableps (assembly GCA_014839685.1). NCBI lineage: Eukaryota > Metazoa > Chordata > Actinopteri > Cyprinodontiformes > Anablepidae > Anableps > Anableps anableps. Next base: position 21,378,596 of record CM026069.1, read on the forward strand.
CAGAACGACTGAACACGGTGCACGCTGATCTGGCCGACTTGCTTTGTGGTATTGGCAGAATTCCAGAGGTGAAGAATAACCTGGAAAAAGTTAAAAATTAATTGTGTGTTTTCAGCCTGTATATTTACAGGTCACATTGTTTTTGGAAAGACAAAAGCTTCAAATTGTCTTTGGGTATTGATAACGAGTAATGGTGGGATAGAGCAGGGATGAATTGATGGATAGGGGCCTTATCTGTGGTAATTTAAGTGCTACTCTTGGCTGTTGTGTTTTCAAAAAGAGCTGAGAGCCAAAAAGCAAAGTGTTCTATGAAACCAAACCCTCTACATTCCAACTCTCACCTATTGTTTTGAGAAACAGATCATCGCTTGGAATCCTGGATTCAAGAGGGTTAAATGTACTTTTTCCTTTGTGTGGCGAGACTCATTTTGGTGGCGCTTGGAGCAGTGCCCCTACTCCTACACATCAAAGAGTCTGGTGGGGGGTTTAGTCATCTGACCTTCTCCTTTAACCTAAACCCTGTGATACGAAAGCTTGGATCGGTCCTGCCTTGTATCAATGGTTCAGACTGGTGATGGTGGTATAATAGCATGGGGGATATTTTCTTACCTCACTTTGGGTCCCTTAGTACCAAACTGAGCATCATTTAGCCTACCTGAGTAACCCTTTATGGCCACGGTGTACCCATCTTCTGATGGCTACTCCCAGCAGGATAATGCACCATGTCGCAAAGCTTAAACCATTTCAAACTAGTTTCTTATAAAATGGTAGCAAGTTTACTGTACTCCAAGGCCTCCACATGGTTGAATCAATGCCATGAAAATCTAGGCAGTTCTGAAGGCAAAAGGGGGTCCAAGCCAATTCTAGCTGGGTTTACCTCATAAAGTGGCTAGTTAGAGGAGCCTATTCACACCTTTAAATGTCCCACAATGAGCTTGAGACTAACATTAGGTAGAGGGATGTCTGGATTTTCTTTCTAGACCTGATCCCTCTGAAACGTGATCTCAGTTAAGTGGAAGTTAATGGATCATTTGATGAATATTTCCTTCCACCTAAAACTTTCCTTTGATTTGTTCAGGTATCTCCAGGTCCAGAACAGTGTACCGTACAGTGTCCTCGGGTAAGTCATTTTTACACCATCAGAAATTATAATCCAAAACCTGTATTCAACAGAATCCTTGCCATCCTGGATAAATAAAACAGAAACTCAACAACTTAGGGTATCTACGGATGACTTTTTTTTTTACTATAGATTTTATTCATTTGTGTCTTTTAGGGTGAGAAGGGAGATCGTGGCGAGACGGTAAAGTTTTGGGGGGGGGGTTTCTCCTTTTTCTGTCTCTCAGTAGTATTAGAAAGTCAAGTTACTGAGTAAATGACATTCATTAGGTTTTAGACAACTTCTGTGTAGTGTTTATTGCTTTATGTCACTTTTTAGACTTCATGTCACTGCAAAGAATCAGTCATCAGTAAATGTTAAGGTGCCTCTTTCTTTTTACTTTGTGCAACAGGGTGAAAGAGGCAGAGATGGTGCAGATGGACGTAAGGGTGAGCCTGTAAGTCACATAAATTAGCCATTTTGACAATCTTATGTGGTATAACACAAAATAATATATTGTAAAATAACATTCATAGTATTGATACAAATGTGTCTCCTAATGACTTGATGGAGGGTCGTGATGGTTTGCCTGGGAGAGAAGGTCCCAGAGGTCCTGAAGGACGACCAGGAACACCAGGACAGTCTATCCCTGTTGACCCTTCCCAGCGGATTAAAGGGGAAAAAGGGGAGAGGGTAAATTCAGCTGAGTTCATCCCAACGTTATAAAAAAAATTGCCAATGGAAATATAGAAGAAATATATATCTTTTTTTTTACTTTTTAGGGCTTTCCTGGAGTGGATGGAAATCCAGGATTACCAGGAAGACCAGGAGCTCCTGGAAATGCAGGTGTTCCAGTGAGTAGAGCTACTGGAACCAATGGAGCGTTTTTTTGTTTTAGTTTAAAAAATAAAAAACAACTTTTTGTCATCACTTAGGGTTCACAAGGTCTCCCTGGAGTCAGAGGAAGCCCGGTGAGTAACCTAGTGACCCGTAAACTTCCAGTTATGTATCAAAACACAGCTGTGTATTGTTTTTCTGTTGTTTTAGGGTGAACCAGGAGGACAGGGCACACCAGGGCCAAAGGGTGATAAAGGTGAAAGGGTGAGCTTAAATCTTATTTCAAAATTTTTAGAGAAAAATGTTCTTTCGGTTCCAACTGAGGCTGAGACCAAACTGATGTGTGAAGAGTTTTATGTCTGTGGTTTGATGATATTTCAGGGTGAACCAGGTTCAGCTGTATCCAGTGGGGGTCTTCCAGGGAGGAAGGGAGAGCCAGGCATCCCAGGAATACCAGTAAGAAACTATGAAGTCACTTAATTTAGCTAAAGATGGAAAAAAGTGACAAAAATCAGAGCTTTATAGTATTTTCTATAATGTATGAAGTTCCACCTTTAAAACATTAATCCTTTACTGATAGGGTCATGTCTGACTTCTCTGAATGGAGGAGTCTAAAGAGTTGTGAAAGTGTCGTAGATCTCCTTAGAGAAACCCTATAATTTTCTGGATCTCGTATAAAGGGTACTCCAGGTCGACCAGGCAGTGATGGAGCCAAGGGAGCCCCTGGAGTTCCAGGTAGATCAGGTCAGGATGGTCGTCCAGGAATTCCAGGAACGCCGGGACTTTCCATTAAGGTTTGGCTCTTCCACATCTTCTCCACAAATTAAGGATGCTCATGTTAAATGTTGTAAATGAGATTTGAAGCTCTGAAAAGGAAGTCCTCTCGAAGCACTTATGGCTGCACTGTTGTTATAGCAAGAGAAATGTTCACAGTGCCTTGCAAAGATAGAACAATTTCAGATTCTATTTTATAGTGTTAAGTGATAGACCAAAACACAGTAGTGCATAAATATGAAATAAATAGAAACCTAAAGAGTGGGGTGTGCATTTGCCCCACTTTACTCTGATACTGCCGCATAAAATCCAGTCTTGACTTTGACTAGGCCATTCTAACACATAAATATGCTTTGATCCAAACCATTCCATTGTAGCTCCTACTGCATGTTTAGGGTTGTTGTCCTGCTGGAAGGTGAGGCCGTCTCAAGTTTTTTACAACCTCTTCTAGGATTGCCTTGTATTCAGCTCCGTCCTTCTTCCAGTTAACTTTGACCTGTCTGCTGGGTTCCTTGGTCTTCGTGATGCTGTTTGTTTACTAATGTTCACTTATAAGCCTCTGAGACCTTCACAGAACAGCTGCTTTGATACTAGAATTGAATTACACTCAGTTGAACCCTGTTTACTAATTAGGTGACTTCTGAAGGCAATTGGTTGATTATATTTAGATGTATCAGGGTAAAAGGGTCTGAATACAAATGCCCACCATACTTTTCAGATTCTCTAAGCAATGCTTCATTCATCTCTTATTTCACAACAATCACTAAATTCTTTGTTTTGACCTGTAGATGAAGTTTAAAGGGTGTAAAAACGTTTTCAAGAAGCTGCTTAGTAATTTCCATGACTGAAAAGTAACAAATCAGAGAACCACACATTTATTCTTTGCTTCTTTTTGACTTTGATGATTTTTTTTTCTTTTAAGTAAAATGCTGTTGTCAGAATAATTCACAGGGTGATAGCATTGAGTTACCTGTGGAGAAAGCATCACAGCTGAGGCTATTTATTTTAATTGCTGTAAAAACTCTCCTGTGCATGAACATATACTGCAAATTGTTACTGTATTTGGCTGGTTGGATGAGTTTAATTTCCTTCCTTGTTTATTTGGAAACATCTCTCTCTTATTCATTCTTTCTTGTCAGTAAAATGAATTAAAACTATTCTAATATTAGAATAGAACTATTCTCAGAATTTTATCTTGCTCTTTCTCATATTATCGACAATGTTAATCATAGTTATTGGCAGTCATTACCTCTGTCACTTTTATAGAATGGATATTACTAGAATATTCATTTAATTACATTTACTAATTATTACATTATTAGAAAAGCGGGGCTGATAGGTAATATCTGATGTCATAATTACATTATGTTGTTGGTTTTTAAAACATTTTCCTGGAGACATACTTTGGTTAAAACTAATCATGATTACAACACAGCTTTTTTCTCTATATATCCTCTTTCTATAGCTCTTACAGCAAGTTTGACTTTAGTCTTCTCCTATTCTCCTTTCTCCTATCAACATATACACTCAAACTGAGCCCACATTGCCCAGTCTTAAAAAACACAACTGTGCATGCAACAATGTTGTAAAAAAATTAATAATTTAAAAAAAGGCTCATCACACATATTTTTAGACTGCACTTTCATGTTAGTATATCTTACATAAATTGCCTCTGCAAACTTCGTCACACTGTTGCACATCTGTGTTTGTCAGCGGAGTAATTAACCCCTTTTCAATGGAAAACAATTCCTGCAACACCTTATTATGCATTACACAATTCATAATTTGATAACAACTTAAACCAGGCTGCCACACATTTTTTTTGCTCATGTTGAACAATGTGCCAGATCAGTGCAGAAGATGGCATGCATACTACACATAGGTTCCACTGGTACGGCTGCTTAATTATAACAGCACTGATCATTAATTAATCTTTTGCTATGCTTTGCAGACAATCTTTCTACATTGATGAAGATTAACTCCTCTGCAAGCAGGATGCTTGAAACTGGGAATTTAACTGATAGCTTGTTCTACTTTCTAATGAATTCATCTAATTTATCATACCACATGAGCAATTTATCATACCTCATAGAGCTTTGAAATTCAGTTTTCCTGTTAGTCAATTGATTATTAAATATAGAAAAACAAATAAAATAAAACATCAGAGCAAAAGTAAATTATCTGTCCTGTTACAGCAGAAGACTGTGATTCACCACGCTTGCACACATCAAGAGGGGGCACACACCCTTCAAAGATGTGACAGGACCTGATCTTCCACAACATTCTATTACTTTCTTTCAGTTTAAACCCAAGTAATATTTGTGTTTCACTATACCACCATACATGGCAAGTTAGGAAACAGTGTAAATGCAATTCAATGCAGACTGAATTATATAGGACCAAATTACAACACCTCAAATCACTTTACAAGACAAGCAGGTCCAATTCATATTGACATTTCAGCTGATCCCTTGCAGTTTTGTTTTTGTTCTTATTGCTTAATTCCCACCAGTTTTTCCTACAGCTGATTCATTTTGATAACACTTTTCCTTATATCTCCTATTTGTTTCTGAGTTAGAATAAAATGATTTAATAGTAATGTTTCTTTTAGCAAAAAAAATTATATTTTTGGGTTTACAAAGCATGCACTCTTGTCTATTATACTGAGGTATCATACAGTTTCTTTTTTTGTCTTTGCTTCCTAAGCCTTTGTCTAAATAGTTCTCACTTTTCTTCATTTTATCTCCTACAGGGAGATAAAGGCAGCCAAGGAGAGAGGGTGAGTCATGCCATAATAAACTTGTTCTCTAAGTGCAGAAATTTCCTGAGGAGGAAAAGAACGTAATGATCCTCAGCTCTTATCTTTCTTTGCTGACAGGGACCTCCAGGAGTAGGAAGCGGTGTGGCCGTGAAGGGTGAAAAGGGCTCCCCTGTAAGTGTTGTCAGTCACTCGTAATGTGCTGACGTGTTAGTTTCACAGGTGAAGTTGTATGCACATCTGGTATACTTTGCATTTACTTATTGCTTTTAAATTATCAGGGTATTCCAGGAACCTCAGGTGCCCCAGGGCTGAGAGGGCCAGCAGGATCACAGGGCAGTAAAGGAGAAAAGGTATCTGCAGGCTTGATTTGGTATTCTAAATCTGAACAAAGGGGAAGTGCTTGTTTTAAAGCGAATGGGTCATTGGTGTTTATCAGGGTGAAGATGGAGCTGGACTACCTGGACCTCCAGGAAAACAAGGAGAGCCTGGGGATAGGGTGAGTCAAACACATGGCAGTTTGAAGAAGGTTTCTGACAGGACAGTGTGATTTTCTGGCTCGAAGCATAGTTTAACTTTGTATAAGATGCACAGTGCAAAACATATTACCAATGTTTTCTCCATGTGGATCATTGCAAAACAGTCATGATTCACTAACTAGTAGCACCACCTGTAGGACAAATAGCATCAGTTTTTGCAGGAACTTCACAAATATTATCATGGCTTTAAAATATAGCCATGATAAGTAGCCAATATAGCAGGTACACATTAAATGACATTGATAATTACTCACATAGCTGTTCTAAAAAAAAAAGTTATTGCAGATGTTTTTTTTTTCCCAGATGAGTATGTCTTTGTGTTTTTTTTACATCTGAAGTATAATGCATCATGTGCAACCATGAAAATAGGAAATCCTTCAGAACTGGCTTGTATCCGAACTTTACCTGAGCAGGGATATTCATTTTGAGAGATCCTGTGCACTAACCGAAAAACATTTTTTAGCTTATGCATATTTTCAATATTTTCCAGGGTCCCCGCGGGCCTGCAGGTGAAATTGGCAGCAAGGTAAGATGCATGTGATAGAAAATATTTCTGTAATAAGATGGAGGAGGAATGACCTTTGTCCCAATCTCTGTCCCACCAGGGTGACCGAGGACAGCCGGGTGAGCCTGGGACACGGGGAGACAGGGTGAGTCATATAAGATGATCAAGTTAGTGTCCACACCAGCATGCATTGTACTGTGAATGTGGTCTACTTTCACAGACACAGCACCAGGTTTGTATGTGGTCTCAAGAGCTAAAGATTGAAAATGAGCTTTCTGCTTGCTGATCGCTTTATTTTTGTCTCATTTCTTTGAAACTTTTAGGAACTCACAGTTTGAAAGGTCAAATTTAACCCACTGGTTAGAATCCTATGTGTGTAAATGCACAACACTGTCACACAGAGAAATTTTGAAAAATTCAACCTTAATTGTGGATACATTTATTCAGAGAATAAATAAAGTCACCGTAGCAGACAAATGTTTATGCTGTTACAAAATCACAGGTGTCACAATTTTTTACACAATAATGAATTCCTGTAAAATAAATGCAACTATCATCTTTTTCAGTTAATTTGCTTTTGAGTTGATCAGAGTATCCAACTTTTACGTTTCAATCCTTGTGTGGGAAAGACAAGAGAACATGCCATTCAAATAAGCCAGATTTCTATTGATTTTCAGAAGTCAGAAAATGGCTGCAAGAAGATAGACACTACCCAAAAATCATCCATAGCTACAGTCAATGCAGTAACTGAGATTAAAAAAACCAATTTGAACTGTGACAAATAAGGCTGGACATAGACTCAAGTTTTTCTTGCTACCAAACACAGTGAGGAGGATGGGAGTTAAGGGAGGAAAAATAATATCACTCATTAGAACCCAGACTGTAAATTTAATAATTTAACAATCTCTTGTTAAAGAGATTGTTAAAGTTTAATCCTTTTCTCAATTTCTCTAAGTATTTTAATGATACTATCATTTTAAAATCCTCACATTGTTTTCAAATTTACATTAAGAAAATCTTAATTTAAAATTTTAAACATTTTCTCCTCACTGTTTCGAAATTCTGAAAAAAACAAATATTTAAATCTGAAAATTTTCTTAATTTTCTCTAATCCACATGGGATCAAAATTACACATACTGGCTCAAATAAATGAATGTACCTTAAATATTTAGCCAAATGCCCCTTTGCAAGCTGCAGAGACACACTTTATGAAGTCATGAACAAGCTTCTAGAACAATCATTTTTCAATGTTTGACCATTCTTTATTGCAGAATTGATAGTGTTTATTTAAAGTTATCTATTTGAAAAACTATTTTGATGTCTGTACCTCCAAGCTGAACTGAAATTTGCAGCTGCTTACATGTTAACCAAATGCATCATAGACAAAAGTTTTATCATCAAATGAGAAAAAGATTGAGTTATTTCTTCACAATGACAAGAAGAACATTTGAAGGAGGAGAGGAGGCTTACAAACCGAACGGCACTGTACCAATTTTCAAACATAATGGTGGTCGCATCATGCTACGGGGCGGTTATGCTGCTAGTAGTATTGTTGCATTACACAAAGTGTGGGAATAGTAAAAAAGGACAACCCCTAAAATCTTCAACTTTAACTGAAATTGACTGATAATTGAGACCTGGAGACAGGTTGAAGATAACATGTTGATGTTAGTCTCACTTCACAGTGGACGCCGATGTTTCAGCAGGCTTTAGACAGCAGAGCCTTGGTGGTTCCTTGGTTGTTTCTGAATCTCCTAATGGATTTGCTTTTATCTTAGAGGGACAGATTGGGTCAGATAGTTGAATCTTAGACACAGTTAAGTGTTCCAAGTGAATAATGATCCCATAGACATGGAAAAAACAGATTATAAAATGGATGAGGCAACATTAAGCTTCTGAAATCGACTCAACCCAAGTCAACCAGGGAAATCAGTCTGTTTGGGGGAAAAAATCAGTTTAACCTGCTTGCATTTGTGTGCACTACCTTTGATAAATGCATTGTTTTATACACCTTTTGATTCACTTTAAACATTTATTTTTCTTGAGAAGATACCTAATATCAGTTTTGTGGATCTGATTAACAAAAAATAAAGCTCAGATGCTCTCAAAAGATTTTTTTGACATTTGTTCATTTTCACCTTTTAGCTAAAACCATGTTTTGTAGACAGGTTACAAAAGACCAAAAGGATTTCATTAAACAAAATGTCAAGAGAAGTCAAGAGAGTCAGTATTTTTGGCAAAAATATGGAAGACCAGTGGTATCACAAATAGTGGCTATTTTTTTGAAAATTGCTGGAAAGATAAGGTAGAAGCTGATCATGGAGGGTGCCCAGAAGCAGTAACACTAAAGAAGTTTCAGTGTTTCTGGTTTATGATGATTGATGATGATATTTTTATGTCTAGATTAAAAAGGATTGTAGAAAAAAGCCTTGTCTTCCAAAGGCAACATCCAGATCCAGCTAACATATCCTTGTGGGAACACATGTTATAGTCCCATAAATCCAAACGTACATTTTTGGCCCAGAATTCAAAAAGTTATGTTTAACACACACACACACACACACACACACACACACACACACACACACACACACACACACACACAGAGAGAGAACAAAATCGGTATCTTTATGTATATCTGCATGCTTCATTTGCCTTTCACTTTGCTGCTGATACTGTACACCTGAATTTCCCCAATGTGGGACATTGAAGGATATTTCTGTTTTATTCTATTCTATTTTGTCAGCAACCTCAGATATCTTCTTTGCATGATGCATTTGAACTTTTTTTTTTATCTTTTTAGGGAGAGCGAGGGCCTGCTGGGGAGACTGGAGAGAAAGTGAGTAGAGCTGGAGTTGCTGAGATTAAAATTCTTGACCATTTACCTTTGTTGCTTTTAAAGGAAGTTTGCAATGTTTTCTGAATAACACTGTCTTCTTAGGGAGATCCAGGGAAGGCAGGGATCCCAGGATCACCAGGCCTGAGAGTGAGCATTGCTTAAATGATACATGACTTCATTCCTTGTCTATATATTTTTCTTTTTGATGCTTAGCATATATGATATTGTTGTTTCAATTTACTTGCAGGGTTTACCAGGCCTGAGTGGACCATCAGGAGAAAAGGTGAGAGTAAGAGTTTATTAGGAACAGTGATACAAGAAGCAGCAGGTCAGATCCCCTTATTGAGTCTCTCATAATCTGATTGGATGAATTTTCAAGCAAAGATGCCTTTTTCCAGGGAAATGAAGGAGCACGAGGGGAACCAGGCAGAAGTGTGAGTGCTCAGATCTGATACCTGTAAATACTGACTGAATGTCTATGAAAGTAAGATGAGGACACTCTGCTCTCTTTTTCATGATTCAGATGCCAGGTTTACCAGGAAAGAAAGGAGAACAGGTTAGAGATAAAGCTGCCTAAATTAAAAAATTGTTATGAAGCAGACACTTTATGTTCTTGGGGTTCTTTGCTGTTTTATTTCACAGGGGGAAAGAGGTCTGCCTGGTTCTGAAGGTCCGAGGGGGGAGAAAGGGGAGCAAGGACAAAGAGGAGAGAAAGTGAGCACCCACTGGAGGAACCACATTATGGAAATACCGTGTCTATCAAATCAACATTTATCTTTCTGTTGCTCCATCAGGGTTCTCCAGGTTCGGGAGGGTCAGGTGTTCTTGGCCCTAAAGGAGAGCCAGGAGAGCGAGTAAGTTTAAACCTATTATATTAGAGTCCTCACAATAGCATTCTTTATTTGTGAAACAATCTTTTGAGCCATGTTCACCAAAACTCCTCCAGTTTTGTGTGCAGTAAACATGTAGTCTTCCTTCAGGGACCAGCAGGTCTTAACGGACGACCAGGAGCCAAGGTTTGTAGCCTGCAGTGACCTCTTTGAATTGTTCTTTGAATTTTTTGCAGCTTAACCGCTAAACTGATCTCTTTCACTGTTATTTAGGGAGATCCAGGAGAACCAGGCGAGAGGGGAGAAAATGGACGCCCTGGAATTCCAGGAAAAGCTGGCCTCCCTGGAAAACAGGTCAGAGTGTCAAAGAAAAAAATATTTTTTAAAGCCAGCAAATAAAAATGTGTTTCAGAATTTAAAAACAGTCAGACTGGGAGGCAGCCTGCCGCTAAGGAGCAGTGGGCTCCACCTAATGGCATAGATTATGGAGCTCAGTGTCTCATACGTCAAGGTTATAATAATAATAATACATTTATTTATAAAGCACTTTCAATCAAATGCTTTAATGGGAGAAACAAATGAAAAAAATTACATTAAAAATAAGCAAATCAGGAAAGGGCTGCACAGTGGCACAGTTGGTAGTACTGTTACCTTACAGCAAGAAAATCCTGGGTTTAAATCCCGGCCTTGGCTCTTTCTGCTTGGATTTTGCATGTTCTCACCATGCATGCTCAGATTCTTGCCTCCCACAGTCTAAAAACATGCCTGTCGGGCTGGAAGGGTTGTTTGTCCTGTGATGGACTTGTAACATGTCCAGTGTGCATCTTGTCTCTCACCTGCTGAGTGCTGCAGAAAGACACCTTCTTGTTCATAAGTGGGTATATACAATGGATGGATGGATGAATAGTTGGATGGAGGAAAACAACAAAAACAATACAAGTCCAACTGAGAAAAAAATTGGTGCAAAGATAAAAACAATGAACTTCAAAATGAAAAAATATATTATTACGCAGCATAAACAAAACAAATTGAAACACTGACAGTTCATAGTTTATATGTCAGAATAAACAAATTTAGTTTTGACTTAAAACTATCAAGTGAACATGCCTGCCTGATACCTGGGGCAACATTATTCCATAATGCTGATGCATGAAATTAAAAAAAAGGAAAAATTTTTTAAAATGTTTAATATATTGCAGTGTTAATAGCATACTTGGAAAGTATATAGGTTTTTAACATTCACAGTTTATAAGTGCTGCTGGTTCCAGTGCTGCTGAACCTCAAACTTGCCATGGGCCAAATGATGTTGCTCACTTTCTTGAGTGTGAATATGCAGATCCCTGCTCTCCCACTGAGAGGTCCGGATGTCCAAACTCCCAGTGGGGAGAGCATCTGCACTGCTAATAAACGCTTGGCTCATTTTTTTGTTTGTTTTTTTTTTTTTTGTTTGTTTTGGTTCTTTTATTGGTTCTTCTTTAAGTGAGGTTTCAGATTTATGCCTATGGCTTTGCCCTCGCAGATACAGTTGTCTTAATGGCCAGCCATTCCAGTTAACTCTCTCTTGTATGGGATTGCAAGCTCCTCCAATGGAGCCAGATCGGCCATTCAAATATGATGACTGTCATAGATTTTATGAGATCATATTGCAGACATATTAGTGTAACTGTTGCTTTCAGATGATCTTTGACTTCATTTACTTGTCTGTTGATTGAAATTACATCTGAATTTATATTTAAACATGCCGGTAACCGTGTTACAATTAATAATACAATTAATCTGTCCAACAGTCCGGATTCAAATTAAAACACGACAACCAACCTAAGCTTCCAGGTAGAAATCCTGTCTTAGTGCTGGTCTTTATGTAATCTCTACCAGACAAAAATATTTTAAAATTTACTTTGCATTGATAGGTCACATCCCTGGTTTTGTAACATTTGTAATGTGTCATTGAGGGTGGTTTTGTATATTGAATCCTGAAAATAGAATGTTTTTCAGGTTGATTTCTGTATAAATTAATAAACAGCAGCTTATTCTTTAGCTGAAAATTATCAGACATCAGACCTGCATAAGAAAGTGCCTCTATTCTGATGCAGAATGTGGCATTTCTTTTTACTTTGTAAGGTAGAAGGAGACAAATGCTGCAAAAATATGTATGTGCTGCTGCAGTGTAGATTTGCTCTATTTTTTATGCAGCTACTAAAATAATTCCTGTTCCACTTATCTAAATGTTTCCACCTGGGCTGAAGTTTTAGCATGTTTTTTTTTCATGATTATGATATTTACACATTTAATTATTCTTTCCAACTGTTGATGTCCCAGTTCACTTCATGTCCTGCAAACTCATATTTAATTAGTTATTGCCCTCTGACCTGCTAATGACCAGCTCTAGACAATTCATATTTTCTGCTTAAGTGTTCTGTATTCAAGCTAGTCCACCAACCCAAATTGGTGCAACCCATGGAACACTTCGGTCAGAACTCAAAGAAAACCATAAATCCATATTAGCCAGGAAAAGGCAGTTCATCTGTAGATCTGAGTTCATGTTTCCTTTGCGTCCAAATTGGTGAATCTTGATATTTGTGTTAAAATGACTGTACACCAGTTTTTCCACTTTACACACATTTGATAAAGCTGTTACTCCAAAAATAGCCAAAAAATTGGTGTTAAATATTTTTATGTTTGTTTATCACATCTTTTGCTGTTCATTTGCATAAATCTGTTTTTTTTTTTTTTTTTTTTGGGGGGGGGGGGTTTGTTAAGCACCACATCCTGCTTTTGCTCATCTTTTTCAACCAGTACATTAACACTTTGCCTTATTCTTTTATAAAAACAGTAAATAACTTTTACAGCTTATTCAGATCAAAATCTTTTTAAATTCTTCCTTGTCATTTCCAACATGCATCCCTTTCTAATGATGACAGTTTAGAGGTAAAAACAACAAAAAAAATTTAACTTGATATTCAGATTGCATATCACCTTCAACTTTTTCTGTATTTATTCTATCATTTCTAAATTATAGGGAGAAAAAGGTGATAAGGGCGATGAGGGCATACCTGTGAGTAGAAGTTCATTTGCTTCTGTTTTATGTGTCATTTAACGTGAACTGTAATTGAATGCTCATTGCGAAAACCATTTTGACTTGATGATTAGTTACTAAATGTGATTGTGAGAATTTCCTCTTTTTTTTCCTATAGGGAGAATCTGGACTTCCAGGAAAGCCAGGAGAAAGAGGCTTGCGGGTAGGACCTTTTGTTCTTGTTAATTTGCCACATTAAAACTTTTAAAACTTCCAAGTTACATCAAGTTCAGGCAACAAACATCATTACTGACTGCTTACTCAGGGACTGGCAGGTCAGCCAGGCCGGCCAGGAGAGAAAGGAGACATGGGAGATCCGGGAGAGCAGGGGAGAAATGTGAGAGACTCTTTTATGTTTAATCACACAGACAGCTTTTCAATATGCTCTTGTGCTATTCTGGAGAGTATGTGAGAGAGAAAACCGCCAGGAAGGTCGTCCACTCAGTGTCTTTATTGACCTGTGTTCGATTACAGGGCAGTCCTGGACCTGCTGGACCGAGAGGAGAGAAAGGAGAGCTAGTATGCTGTCTTTGTAATATTGAAATCCTCTGATATATCTTCAGACCTGTCATCAGCATACTCACATGCTTTATTCTGTTTAAGGGACCTCAAGGACCTGCAGGACCACCAGGAAAAGTGGTGAGTTTCTCACTTAGCTATTTTTTTTTTTTTTTTTTTTTTTTTTTTTTTTTGAGAAAAAAAACCCTGATACACTTAAAAACCCAAGCTTAATGTGATATTTCATGTTTGTTTGTCAACAGGCTGATATCCAGGGTCAGCTGAAAGGAGAGAGAGGGGACAAGGTTTGTACTTTTACTGTGTATTTGGGGTTTCAGTGTATAAAAAAATCCTGCAGGAACAGATTATAATGACATTGCGGGTTTTGATTAAATATTAGCTGCAATGCTTTGCAAAAGTGCTCATACCCCAAAACATCAAAGTCACAACAAGGAACGTCAATGTCTTTTTATGTTATAGAACAACCCAATAGTGCATAGTTGTGAAATGGAAGGAAGTAAGCAAATGCAAACATTTTTAAAATGTTTTAAAAAGAAAAACTCTAGCGTTGTCTGCATTTCTATTAGTTCCATTTACTTTGATACCACTCAATAAAATCCATTGCATGCAGAAATCACAAAATTACTAAACAGAGTCCTTCTGTTTGTAATTTAATCTGTACATAAATACAACTGTTCTGTGAATGCCTCAGATGTGTGTTAGAGAACATTAGTGAACAAACAGCATCATGAAAACCAAGGAACACAGTAGACAGGTCAGGGATAAAAATATCTCTCAAAGCACTGTTTAGTCTGTCTTCTGAAAATGGAAAGAGAATGGTACAACTGTGAACCTACCAAGTCCACCTAAACTAACAGGCTGGGCAAGGAGAGCATTAATCAGAAAAGCAGCCAAGAGACCTGTAGTAGTTATGGAGGACCTGCAGGCATACACACCTCAAGTGGGAGAATCTATTGACAGGACTATTAGTCGTGCACTTCACCAATCTGGCCTTTTTGGAAGAGTTGCAAAAACAGATCCATAAGATGTTTTTGTAGTTTCCCACAAAACATGTGTGAGACACAGTAAACAAGTGAAAATGGGTGCTCAGGTCAGATGACTACAGTGTTAAACTTTTTAGCCTCCTTACAAAATGCCATGTGTTTTAAGTGTAGGCTTATGCTGCACATCACCCTGAACACACTACCCCAAAGGTGAAACATTGAGGTGGCAGCATTATGCCGTGAAGATGCTTTTACCCAACATGGACAGGGAAGCTGGTCAGCATTGATGGGGAGATGGACAGAGCTGAAGATAGGAAAATACAGGAAGAAAACCTCTCGCTGGGTTAATGAATTGGAATGATCCAGCCAAATAGCTAAATCTGTTGACATGAAAATTGCTCTCCATCCAGTCTGAATTAGTTTGCGTTATATTGCAGAAAAGAATGGCAAAAACGTATCGGTCTGTATATGTGCAAGGCTGATATCGAGATATGCCAATACACCTGCAGCAAATTGCAGCTCAGGGTGGTTCTATAAAAAGGATTTCCTCAGGGAGTTGACTATAACTGCATTCCACACTTTACAGACTTTTATTCATAAAACATTTTGAAAACCGAACGTTGTGTTCCCTGCACTTCATAATCATGCACTACTTATGCTGGCCTATTGCATAAAATCCCAATAAACCACATTAACATTTGTGACTTTTAGTTCATGGGGGAGGAATGTTTTTACAAGGCACTTTGGGTTGCAAACTGTAGTTGCACGCATTAGAGGCCTTACATTATTGTGACCCCAGGGTGATGCTGGTGACCCAGGAGAGCATGGCAGCAAAGGTCAGAAAGGGGAAGCTGGGACTCCTGGAGCTCCAGGCCTGCGAGTGAGTTTACTGTTTTAAATGCTATAATGCCGCTGATATTCCACTTAGCTTTAACTGCATCCACATGCACATCCACTCCTTTCTGTGCGGATTTGCTGTGCATGACTGGTCATCGTCAGTGACTTCTTCTTCTGTCTATAAAGAGTCCAGAGGGACCGAGGGGGCCTGCAGGCACAAAAGTGAGTTTGCTCTCTGCTTCAGCCATCATAACTACTGTAGATATTTCCATATCATTTTCAAATATTAAAAAATCAATTTCACTTCGAATATTTGCAGGGTGACGTGGGAGAAAGAGGATCAGCTGGAGAGAAGGTTTGCAATTGATAAGTGTGACACTATTTGGTATAATCAAGACTGAATCCAACAATTATGCACCTTCTGTTTTACTATGAGTGGTCTGGGTGTCTGAGTCTGTTTCTCTGCAGCAAATCAGAAAGCCTCGTTATTTCTTGTTTTATGTCCTAAGACAGAAAACACT
Source organism: Anableps anableps (assembly GCA_014839685.1). Classification (NCBI taxonomy): domain Eukaryota; kingdom Metazoa; phylum Chordata; class Actinopteri; order Cyprinodontiformes; family Anablepidae; genus Anableps; species Anableps anableps. Next base: position 21,394,714 of record CM026069.1, read on the forward strand.
GTTTGGTACTTCTGACTGTTTCTCTTTTCGTGACAGGGAGAAAGAGGAGCATCTGGCTTAGATGGGCGCCCTGGTCTGGATGGTAAACCAGGCTCTCCAGGACCACCTGGACTAAGGGTAGCCCAGTTCCTCACGTATTCGACTCTAAAATACTCATTGCAATCATTGCAGTGCAAGTTGTTATATTACAGCTGAAATCAAATATTTCCCCACAGTGTACCAAAAAGACAGTTAATATTATTTCTCACTGTCTGACATTAAAGCAGAATAAACATTTCCTGCTTTAGGTGAGTCACGGTTGGCATAAAACGTTCCATTTGCTAAAAGCCAAAATAGTGTTAGAATGATTTTTTTTTTTTTTTTAGAAAACATTTTTTTACTTTCTTCAAAGACAGAAGTTCATATAGGATTACTTTGTCTTTAAGCAATTTGTGGAAGCCCAGTTGATGATGTCATGGCTTTGTAAAATTGCTATGGGTAAATTCACAGCACCTGAGTTAAATGGATGCATTTTAAGGCAACACCCAAAACACACTGCTTCCTTGTGTGAGATAACAGAAAACAAACAAAATCAAACCAACCAATATATCAGGAAGAGAATGGTTGATCAGTTAAAATCATTCTTGGATAAACTATCTAGATACCTGACAGTGCCATTTGTTTATCTGTTCAAACAACTTCACACAAATATAAACATCATGGCAGTAATCAGCAATCTTACCTTTCAGGAACAAGATGTGTTTTTGTGTGAAATGTGCAAATCTGCACCAGAATAAAAGCTAAAGACTCTGTAAAGATGCTGGTCGAAGCTGGTAAGAGTGTGTCTTTGTCCGCAGTGAGTCCTGTCTTGGGCTGGAAGGCCAGTCAGTGAAGCAGAAGCCATTACTCAAAATGCATGATAAAAATCCCCATTATAGGTTGCAAATGCACACATGGACAAAGACCTGAATTTCCTGAGTGTTTTGTCATAATGATCATCGTTTCATTTGGAGGAAGACGGAGTAAGATTGTAAATATGAGAACACCATCCCATCTGTGGAGTGAGGGTGTGGCAGCGTCATGTTATTTGCATGTTTTGCTACAGGAAAGAACTTTGTACTTCACAAAATAGTTAGCATTATAAGGTGAGAATATTTGGAGAAAATATTGAAGCAACATCTCAAGACATCAACCAGGAAATTTAATTTTGGGTACAAATGGACATTCATAACGGACAATGACCATAATGATGCTGCCAAAGTAGCTATAAATTGGCTTAATGTCAATGTTTTGCAGTAGCACACAATCCTAATCTCATTCCCATAGAAAAAAAAGACCTGAAAAAGTGTGTGTGAGCAATGCAGCCTGTAAACCTAACTCTGTTAAACCAGTTTTGTCAGGAGGAATGAACTAAAACTCCCAACAAACTGTTAGAAGCTTGTGGAAGGAAATTCAAAATGTTTGACCCAACCCATATAGTTCAGAAGGCAAATCTACCCAAACCTAAGAAAATGTGTGTAACTTTCTTAATTCAAGGAAATTTTAAAAAACAAAGAAAAAAAAGTATTTCTTAATTGTGGCATTTTGGAAATAGAAAAAAATTTTGTCATCCTAAAATACACAAAACAGGAAATATTTGTTATATTTATTTATTACCAAATATTATAAAAAATAATATATTTTTATGGAGTGTATATTAATATCTGGACTGTGCATTGGTTTTCGTTGTTTCATAGGGTGATCCTGGAAAACAAGGCGACGCTGGAAGAGATGTAAGCTTCCTTTTCCTAATAAAAAAGTAATCTGTTCTTATTAAAAAGATAAAACCATGTTTTATTTCTGATAGTTTTTGTAAGAATTTGTCAGTGTCACAAGTTCACCGATAAGAAGTGTCTGTGAACTTGAGGCGTTCATACAGCAGATGGCGCTGTGTAAATGTTGAAATTCCTTCTTTGCTCCTGTGGCTTGTTGCATAAGCTCACAATGGGAAAACATGTCTCCAGGCCAGTCCAGTTTCACAGGAAACTGTTATGTAATATTAACAATAATAATGGTAATGGTTCTGGGGATCCTGAACTGCTTCAAGCATATGGTTTAGGAAAATCGATTCCTGCTTTTACAGGCAGACAAGCTATACCTCAGCAGCTCCTGGTATAAGCTACAGTTAAACTCTATGCATATTTGTCTTTTATATGGTTTTCCCAACTTGATCTGTTCTTGTAGGGATTACCTGGATTAAGAGGAGAGCAAGGTCTCCCAGGGCCTGTTGGTCCTCCAGGAAATCCAGGATTACCTGTCAGTACTCACTATCGTACTCACATGTTTGCTTTCATATTATGTCTCTAAGCCATTCTGTCCTAACCGAGTCGTTTCATTGATGTAGGGTAAAGCAGGTGAAGATGGAAAACCTGGTCCTCCAGGCAAAATGGTAACTCTTCCTATTCTATATTATTAACAGTTTCTGATTTACTCAGATAAGATGCACTGTGCTTTTGGTTAGCAATGTGACTTGCCATAGATACTGATTCTGTTTATTAAGAGTAAAAATATTGTGAATTATGTGCATACGTTTCCCTTTCTGTTATTCTCTCATTAATGGGCTTGACTTACTGATCCATTTCCCTTTGAAGGATCAAAAACTGTGCAGATATGTATTATAAAGTCTGCTGCATAATGACAGCCTTTAGTGAGCCACTGGAACAGCAGAGCTGAGTGCCCCAGGATCTGCCCATAATTCAGAATGTAATGCATTTTCTTTATAATACACAGGGAGAGGATGGACTGCCTGGTGAAGATGGGAGAAAGGTCGGTGGATGTTTATAAATTTATATCACCTGACACTGGCAGGTTAAAATGTATGAGTGTGAGAACATGAGTATGTATATGAGTGTTTAACAGTTCAGCTTGGTGGAAGACTTTTAGCCTAAACTGCAACATAATATTGCAAAACATCCTATCAATTATAAAATTATGTTCTAATTCTAGGTATTTGATTAGATTTGTGCAACACTTTTAAGTCAGTTATACTACAAGAGGCAAATGCTTTATTGTGCATTCCAAAACTATTCATACTTTGAACATTTTTTGCATTTTAGCACGTTATAACCACAAAAAAAGTATCTAATTGGGATTCATGTGATAGAAAAACACAAAATGGTGCATAATTGTGAGGTGGTTTGAAAGGGATGGATGGTTATCAAGATTATTTACAAAACAAGAATCTGAAAAGTGTGGGGTGATTGCATTCAGCCTCCTTTACACTAATACTCCTAAATACTTCAACTGCTTTAGGAAGTAACCTAATTATTGTAGAAGATACAGCAGACAGGTTAAATAAGGTCCTCTGATTGGATTAGACCAAAATTGTAATTTCTGACTTACATGCAAAATACAGGGTGTTTCAAATGGCTGAATGCCCTCGTCAGTGAGTCATTCAGTTCTTCAAAGGCCTGGGAATGTTTCATTCATTCACATTCATTTGATTCAGGTAAGCTGGAGAATGTGTGCATCTAAAAGTTGCAGGATAGTTTTCAAAGAGTGGACTTGGGCACCCCAGCAGTACATCACTTAGAACAAGCCATCCTTACTGTCAAACATGGTGGTAGTAGCATATTGGTTAGTGGGATGCTTTCCTCATCTAGAGGGAAACTGGTCAGAGATAACTGGAAGATGGATGGAGCTAAATACAGGGCCTGGAAAAAAAAACTTGTTAGGGGCTGCAATTGACTTGATACTGGTATGGAGGTTCACCTTCCAGCCAGACAATAACCCTAAACATATAGCCAGAGCTACAATGGATTGATCTAGATCAAAACAAATACATGTGTAATAATGGGCCAGTCAGAATTCAGACCTATATCTCATTAAAAGTCTGTGGAAAGACTTGAAAATTTCTGTTCCTTCTCCTTCAAATCTGATTAGCTGAGATTAAAACATTTTGCAAGGAAGAATGGGCAAAACATCCAGTCTTCAGATGTGCAAAGCTGGAAGAGACATAATCTAAAACCTAAAATGCCACATCTTTCAGATCTTTATTTGTAGATAAAAATGAATAGCATGCATCATCACCCTTCCAGGTAACAATTATGTGATATTATGTGAAGAAAATATTACTAAAATCCATCGTAGTTTGTTGATGTAATGTGGCAAAATGAGAAAATATTCAAGACCTATAAATATATCAGACAGATATTGTATGTTTGTACTAATTATTGCAGCTTGTATTTACTCTGAAATTCTCTGGAGTTTGACTCTACTGTTTCTAATCTCCAGGGTGACAAAGGAGAAGCTGGAGCTGCTGGAAGAGATGTCAGTTTGGTTCAACCCTTTTCATTTATTTATCTTGTGTAGGATTGAACATTTGTTTGTGCTTTGCATTTTCCACTCCTCCACTCACACTTCCTGTTTCTACCATTTCATTCCACACCGGCTTTCTTTTTTTTTTCATCTATTTTCCCCTCAGCCATAGTTTGCTCTGACCCTGACATAACACACCCACCCTCTGCTGAATCAATAGGCTTCTTAGACCCCGCCATATAGATTCACTAGCTTCTAATGATGAAGCTTAGCTTTTAAGGGAGGGAGCCACTTCAGAGGGGAATCCAGAGGGGCGCCAAATGTCACATTGCTGTTTTCATGTGCAAATTCATATTAATTATCTCTTGAACATCAGCGGAGGGGTGGCAGCAGCCACCTGCTTTGATTTTATAGTTCAGCCTTCACTGATTAGGAAGATACCAGGAGTAGAGTGAATCATAGTTTTAAGTTCACAAGTTGTTGTTTTTTTTCAGGGCCGTGATGGGCAGAAAGGGGACCGTGGACCTGCGGGGCCTTCAGGCCCCTCTGGACCACAGGGGCCTGCTGGATTACCTGGACAGGTGTGAGTCATGAAGAAAACTGAAAATTAACAGCAAGAAATTAGCATTTTTATTTTATTTATTTATTTTTTTTTTGTAATCTCAATATTTTATTTCAGGTTGTGTATGTAAAAGGTGTTGAAGCTGCACCCATCCCAGGTCCACAGGGTCCTCCAGGAACGCCGGTGAGTTCAGGATTTTCAAATTCCAGAAGGCAAAATACTGCTCATCCTGATCTTCATAAAAGTTGGATTATTTTAGGCCTGTAAGATAGAAACTGTAACAATGAGAACCTTGCAGTTTAATTTAAAAAAAAAAAAAAAAAACTTATATACTTATACTCCCTCCATTGTTATGAACACCCTTATGAAGAACTTGCTCTAAGTTCAGTTCACATGTTAACAATGAATAAGTTTATCTTCATAAATCACCTTCTAAACATCCTGAACTAAACTAAAAGTCATTACCTTAACTAGTTTATGCTAATTTCTTATTTTGTTAATGAAATAAAGTTTTAAAAACATAGCCTATGATGTCATGTTTATATTTACACATCGATTATATCATAATGCAACATTTGCAGCCATCATGTGCATTTTATCCACACCTGTCTCAACAGATTAACTTATCTCTCTTAGTGTCTTATATTCTTGCTTCCATTCCTCTGTCTTCTAGGGTGTCCCAGGAATTCCAGGAGCGGTGGGAGCCCGAGTAAGAAGCAACAGTTTTTGCTCTTCACTGTCAATTAATAAATGTGCTGTCTGGTTTGACCTTCATTGTTTTTTCAGGGCGAGCGAGGTCTAGCAGGCCCTAAAGGAGATGCTGTAAGTCAAAACTGATGCAGATGTCCTAAAACATTAAAATCAATGAGTTTTTTCAACTCTGTGTTGACCTCTGCATGCCTGTTTATGCTTAGGGAGACCCAGGAGAGGATGGGGCTCCTGGTAAACCTGGGACAGCAGTGGTATGATGACAGCAGATGTTATGATTTCCTTTTTTGTTTGTATTTATTTATTTATGCCTCTATTTTAATGCTGTGTCTGTGCTCTCTGAAAAGGATGTACAAAAAGCTCTGTCCAGCCTCGGGATACTGGTACGTGCTCGGTTTCTGCTTTTAATGTTGCATTTAAGGATTTTTATTGGATTTTAACTCATGTTGTTTAGAGACAAGATCCTCAAGATATAGTAAAGATATAAAGATAAGCAAATAACAATTGAGAAAAGTAACATTTTTTCCCATACAATAAAAGTCTGACTTTTATCAATAGCACCAGTCAGTTGTTTGCATACGTTTCCATTGACATGGATGTTCTTTAACTATGCATTGAACTTATCCTGTTTTAGAATGGATTGCTTACACAACTTACAACTTTAATGATTTTTACAAACATTCATTTGGTGAGCAAGTTTGTATTGATGGTGGCTTTTTTATCTACACATATCTAACATTTGAAGTTTCAGAGAAACCACACACTGTTTGCATCAATCAGCAAACTTTTCACTTAATTCTGTCTGGATATTTGACCCCTATTTTAACTAGAAATGGTAGAGCTCATTTAAATAGGTTGGTTTTCTGGTACTAACTCGATTTTTAAGGTTGTGATCAGTCCTGTCATTTCTCTAGAAGCTGAATGTAATTCTTCTTCAGCCATTCAAAAACATGTTTTGGTTTGTAATTGATATAATTTTCCTGTTGGAACCCGTAACTGTGCCCAAGTTTCCTTTATCTCCTCTGAAACTGGACAGAAGCAATTTATAAACACCAATTCTAAAGCTGATCATAAACTGAAACTACTGAAACACCAGTGTCACTGTCCACAGTGCTGTGAGTTTAGGAAAGTAGCCCCGTCTCCGAAATGGTTACCTTCAAGCCCAATTAAAGTTTTCAGCCGTGCACATGGACAATTCAAATAATTTCCTGAGGAGAGTTCAAGGTGCAGACAGCACAAAGATTGAGCTATTTGCCATCAAGGACTATAGATATGTTTACAGAAATCAAGATGAGACTTTTAAAACCTAAGAACACTACCAACCATCAAGCATGGTGATAGTAGTATAATGCTGAAGGTCTGTTTCACTGCCAATGGTACTGATGGACTGGAAAAAATTGAGTGGAGTAATAAACAGGATCATGTTGAAATTCTTCAACTTTACCTTAAATTATCAGCCAGCCATTTGAAATGTTGACACCTTTGGTTGTTTCAACAGAACATTGATCCTGAAAACAGAATGGAACTTTTGAGTGAATAAAACCAGCTAACTTAAGTGTCTGAAATGTTTAAAACTCAGGTTTGTTTGTTGAAACCAACCACCTCAATCTACAATTTCTGCCAAAACAAGTGGTCAGTCATCTGATCAGAATTTTACCAGAACCATGTTTTGATTGCAGGGTGGGGGAGTGTGAGGTGGGGATTATGTAAATATTTGAACCTGTATGTATAGATTTGTCTCAGTTTGGATTACAGAGAATCAAAATAAACTCAAAATGTACTAAATTTATATGTTTAAAAAAAATCAATTCAAATGCCTCTTCAAAAGCCCAGAATTAGTATGATGTGCATTAATATTTATAAAAATATATGTAAACATCTGACCAGGACAGTATTATGAATTACTATGAATGTAACACAAATTGTAATATAACACAAATTAATGATGATGAAAAGTATATTTTTAGGGATGCATTATATATCAACATCGGGATTTGGCCATTGCTAATCCTTTCATAACATATTGGTATCGGTTCAATAAGTAAAACTGGGCCAATATTAACCGATGTCTATTTCTATCTTGATGTTATTTGTGTTTCAGGAGGGGGAAGGGAAGTGGTTGGCCATCTGGTATTTGTTCGGTCATGCGACAATGATATATAATAAATATAATATTGGTAATATTGGTTATTGGCCATAACAGCAGTATTAATATTGGATATAAATATTGGTCCAAATTTTCATGTTGATGCATCCATAGTATTTTTGAACCTGTGCATGATTTTACTAGTACCTCAAAGTCTTATTTAGCCCTGCTCTTCAAGAAGGCTGCCAAATCCAAATGACCCCCTCATTTTATATTCCAACACACTTCTTTAAATGTTTGAGAGATTATGCTCCAGCATGTCCTAAAATGATAATGAGGCCTTGCATTTTTGAACCCAGTATCTGAATGTGGCATAGAGGAGCCAAATGCATTTCTGGAGCTGTGGACATTAATTTGTAATGACCTCCCTTTACCTGAGGTCAGAAGCATTTCTCAGAGACTCATTGCCCCTGGAATAACACTCTTCCATTTATCGGACTCCTTTCCTGCATACAGGTGTCTGATCTGAAGGTGCTTGTGGACAGCAAGGACACAGTGCTATCTCCTGCAGTGCAAAAGGTTGAGAAGGGTGAAAAAGGAGACAGGGGGGAACCTGGGTTGAGAGGACCATCTGGAGCAGATGTAAGTGTAACTAGGACTTGCTCAGTTGCTCAGGCATTTTATCTGATGCTTTATCACTTTCTGTGCAATATTAATAGTGTTGATGATAACTTTTTCAAGTATACAGCAATATGAATACTATACCTGAAAGGCATCTAAACAAGGGTCTTTGTTGCACATGTATTTATGGGAGTTTTTTTATGAGCCCATTATGTAGGGAGGAGAGTGTAAGTTTAATTACAGCAACTATTTAATAAGCTTTATTATCTTCCAGTGGTGCCATTTAAAGCCTTGAATGTCTTAATTTACTACATTTGCTCTAAAAAGTGTTTTTCAATATTATTTCTCTTTTTTCTATTGTATATGCACAACCTTTTCAATTAATACTCTCTGATTAGCATACAGGGACTTGTGACTAAGTGATTTGTCCACAAACAGTTGGGAAGACTGACTTATTGACCTTTCTGTCTTAGAAAATTAAACACTAGTAAGAAAGTGCTGGGTGGTAAAATGTTTTCCTAATTATTTTTATTTATTTTAAAAGGAAGTATGACATTTTCATGTGAATATATGATTTTATTTATTGAAAGGAACCCAATAGCCTCGTGTTTTATCTGCACAACAAAGTGCAAGTGAAATATCTGAACAGATAATTGGACTGATTCTGATTTGACCCGAGTTGTCTCAACAAGAAACAAACTGTGTGCCATCAGTGAATTGCAATCTCCTGATTAGCAGCAAGCTGCTTTATTTGTCACTTTCTGTTAATTAGTGCTACTTCTGGTAGAGTGCTACCATCATTAGTAAGACGAGTCGGTTGGTCTTGCAGAACTGGGCACTTAAGCAGTCAATAATTATAAAATCTGATTACGGGTGTGACGATCCATCCAGCTCACTAGAACAAGGATATTAAATTCACGAGAACATGGGGAGATGTTTGGGATATTCTTTGGAAACCTATAAATCTCATTTTTTATGCATGTAGAGTAAATTCCAGACTGTGTTTTAAGAAACTGTAATTAGTGTAGAATAATCCAGTCCAGGTGAAACTAGTCTATATGTTGCTGCTTTTATGCTTGGTTGGTTCCAAGGTGGTCCTGATGCCAGATAGCTCCTTTTTAGTGTTTTCACACACAGAATAATGGTTCCATGAATCTCAAACTGTGTTTAAAAATGTCTGCTCAGTGTAGAATCATTTAGTTCAGGTTTGATTAGTATTTACATTTTGAACCAAATATAATTAAATGTGATCTTGACTTCTTAAAAAAACAACTGTAAAATACTTTAATTTAGGGCTCATAGAATGCTATAAACCCGATGAAAACGTAGCATTGTTAGCGGCTAACTGTTTTCCAGTTATTGAATTTTCACAGGGATCTCAAATTCTGCAAAGCAACATAGAACAGAAATTCTGATTTCAGTAACTTCAATGCAATACAAATAGTTAATTTCTAAAAGTATTGTGACACTGTTCCAACTCATTGATTGCAGGTGTTCCGATAAATTTCCTGGTCACTGGAAAGTGGTTAGGCACTGCTTCTACAACCATTTGTGAAAGACAGAGTATCTCTCAAACTGGGTATTTCTCAGTCAATTCAAGCTCGGTTGGATGCCACCTGTGCTGAGAGCCCATCTGAAAATTTCTTCACAACTAAACATTCCACAGTGAACTGTGAATGTTAGTGGAAGCAACTAAGAACAACAACAATTCAGCTGCTCAACTCAGTAAGCCATGTAAAATCACAGAGCAGAGTATAGTGCATGCTGAGATGCACCGCCTGCAAAAGTTGCCAACTGTCTATAGAGTCAAAAGCTGAAAAGTTCCAACTTTTGCCTGTGGTTTAAATAAACTCAGGAACAAAGTGTAGAGATGTTCATGTTATGGGTTTTATGGCCAAGCAGCTGCATACAAGCTTTATATTGCCAAATGCGACGCCAACTGTCAAATGCATTGGTGTGAAACCCACCACCACTGAGCTCTAAACCCACTGCGATGTCTTCTCTTCTCTGAAGTGGCAATACTTTTCAATATATGCTACCAACAATATGAGAACTGTTTAGGGATGGCCCTAAACAGTAAGACCAGTGTATACAGCTTGACCCATACGGACATGAATGGGATAGTTTAGTGTGGAGGAACTTACTTGGTTTACACAGAGCTCTGACCGCAACCGTAGAGAACCTTTGGGATGAATTAGAGCAGAGACTGCAAGCCGGGCTATATCATCCAACATCAGTGCCTGACCTCACAAATGCTGTCATAGAAGAATGGTAAAATATTACCATTAACACACTTTTAAATATTGTAGGCAACCTTAACAGAAGAGTTGAAGCTGTCATTGCTATAAAGTTGGGGTTGATATGATGTTAAATCCTATGGATTAAGAAGGAGATGTCATTAAAGTTCGTGTGTGTGTAAAGACAAGCACCTCAATACATTAAACAGTGTAATACTCTGAGGAGTAAAGATAATAGTATAAGATGAACATAAAATATTACAGTTCATGAAAATTAAGTTCTTTGCATAAATGCCTTCTAAAATGCGAATCTTGATTAAATTTTCTTCCTCTTCCTACTGCCCTGTTTCAGGGTGCTCGTGGTTTTCAAGGAGATAGGGGACCAAAAGGGGAACAAGGGGAACGAGGACCCATAGGACAAACGGGGCCTCCAGGAAGAGCCATTGTAGAACGAGGACAAGAGGGTCCCCCCGGGCCCGCTGGAGAGCCTGGCAAGCCGGGAATACCGGGTGTTCCAGGGAGAGCAGGGGAACTTGGAGACGCTGGGAGACCAGGAGAAAAGGTAAGGATGATAAAGGGTACACAAAATCAAGATCATTTCACTGACTGAGCATGCATGGTGATATCAGGTGTGTCTGTGTTTCAGGGAGAGCGAGGGGAGAAAGGTGACAAGGGCCAAGCTGTGAGTAACAATGTTAGACACATGTAGTTAGCCCTTACAGGTTTTACTGTCATCTGATAATTGCCTCCATTTATCAGGGCCTAATTGGATTAACAGGACCAGCTGGCCCTCCAGGTCAAAAGGTTAAGTCCTCGACTTCAGAGTTTTTTGTAACCGAAACAGTATTTTGTAAGTGTAGTGCATTGACTTTAAAAGTGCTCATATTCCTTGCAGGGAGATTCAGTCTTGGCTGGTACTCCTGGGCTTCGAGGCCCTCCCGGACTGAAGGGAGAGCCTGGTGCTACAGGACCATTGGGAGCCAAAGGAGAGAGAGTAAGTAACAAAAAACATAAAATCCCATATCAGTATCTCGTGTTCTGTTTTTATTGCAATTATTATGTCTTAAATGTATTGCAGGGTTTTGTGGGGCTTACAGGTGATAAAGGAGACAGAGGAGAGCCTGGAGATAAAGGACGTGAAGGCGCAATGGTGAGATAGCTCTTGGTTTAGATTACAGTATAGAAGGGTAATGGAGCAAAAACACAGTCTGGGTGAAATGATGAATAGGTCTGGTTCTACTGAGAGGTGGATGTAAAGATAATATGACCATGTTTTAAGTTAACCTTTGGAAAAGTAGCTATTTGGTGAAGCTCAACTACCCTTGATATATTCAAAGAGCTACTCAGTTCATAGGAGTTGGAGGTGAGTGGACCTCTTCAGTGTTAGGGACAGAGGAAGTGGAGCATTATTTTTAAAACTGACAAACCTCGCTAAGATCATTTTTCCAGATATGGTTGTTATTTTTAAAGTTTTTCTAGGAAATTGTAATTTTTTGGAAATGTGTTCATAAATTTTCCTAATTTCTTAATGATGTTCTGTAAACTTCAGATATAGTGCCATAAATCATAACACTGGCATTAACTTAGCCAACTTATAGATTTTTTTTTTCTTTTTTTAACATACTTAAATGTTTCAGATCATCAAACAAAATGTAATATCAGATAAAGATAACCTGAGTAACTAGAAAAATGCAACTTTCAAGTGAAGATTTCCTTTGTTAAGGTAAAAATCAATCCAAACCATCTTGACCTTGTTTGAAATAGTAATAACCAGCTTATTATTTCACTTGCCACACCGTTGCTTGATTTTTGCCAGAATTACAGAATTAGGAAATCACTTCAAAAGAAACTGTCACACAATATGAAGTAGGTCAAAAGATCTCAAACAGCAACACATCATGCCACAATCTTAAAAATTAATGAACAGATGACAACCAAGCTCATTGACGTCCATTTTCTGGCAAGAGTTATAAAGTCAGTTCTGGGGCTTTGGGACTTCAATGGACAACAGTGAGAGGCGATATCCACAATTGAAGACAACATGGAATAAAGGTGAACTCTCCCAGGCGTTTCCCAAAAGAGCACAAAAGTCTACCCAAAAACACTAGGACACTCCATCTCTGAGTGGCTCAAAGGACAAAAAAGATGATTTTGAAGTAGTCTAGTCAAAGTATGGACTAAAATCTGATTGGATTAATGTGGTATGACCTTCAACAGGCTTAGGAACTGTACGGTATGTGTGATTTAAATTAATTCTGCAAAGAAGAGTGGGTCCAAATGTCTTTACAATGATGTAAAAGACCTTTTTCCAGTTATGACAAGTACGTTATGGTGGTTGTTGTTGATGTGTGGCACAACCAGTTATTAGGTTGAGGGGGCAACTACTTCTTCACAAGGGATAGACTGGTTTGGTTATCTTTTTCCCTTAATAAATAAAATTTATTTTAAATTCATTATTTGAAAACTGTAATTGAATCTACTCTGCCAATCTTTGTCTGATATTAAAATTTGTTTGATGATCTTGAAACATTTTCAGTGTGACTCAAAAATAAAATTTTAAGAGCATGTTGTTAGGAGTACTTGATTATGTTATCGTTCTCTCACATACTGGTATGTTGGGATAGCAAAAGTGACAAAATGTCATTAGGCTGTAGATGCAAACAGCAGGCTGTAAATAACATTTGCTGTCACTTAGGTGAACTAATCAGAAGTCCGTATAAAACCGTATTTGCTGTGCATATCTAAAAACTGTGTAGACATAGGATATTGTTTTATGTTTTCATAATTTTATCTCAGCAAAATACTGAGAAAAAGTAAAATGCAAAAGGTTACATTCACATTTGCTTATAATAGTAAAACATTACTTGAATGTTTTTGGTATTAAGAAATATGTAAGGTATAGCAAAATGTGGTTTGTGATTCCAGGGTGTGCCAGGGGAACCTGGAAAACCTGGACAGGATGGAAAACCAGTAAGTGGGAGACTCAATATGGTGTTCTGAAGGGGACATCCTATTCAACAATTCTGCAGTTACATTACTTATAGCTTGATGAAGTAGTAGCCTGTATAAATATATAATGAGGATTCATCCAGTGAACTGGTAAGTTGTTTTTGTTTTTGTTTTTTTAGATAAAAGTCAGCGTATGTTATAATAACTTTCTTTTTGTGGTTTTATAATGTAACATAATTTCACCAAAAGAATTCTATTTTTTGAAAATGTAATCCAGGTGATCTCAAAGGAGCTTTTTAACTTTAAATTCTAAAGATGTTTCATGGTTGCTTGTCTGGATGTGAATAAAAGTAAGGAGAGCTAAAGTAAGACATTAAGCACTTCCTCTCAATTCTTATTTTCCTTCTTGACATGTTGGAGCAGGGCTCTACGGGGCCTTCTGGTCCTCAAGGCCAACCAGTGAGTAACCCATAAACCAGTCTGCTTTTAGACTTGACCTGCAGACTAAAACTACTGGATTGGCTGCAAGCTCAAAGCAAATAGAGCTCTGTTTTTCCCCTCCCTGCACCAAGGCTTCATTGATCCTGTTGCAGCTGAGCACCTAACACCTAACTCTCTAACTGTCTCTCCTGTCTCTGTTCATTTTCTTTTCTGTCCATCTTCTTATTTCAATGCCTTCCTCCACCAAACTGTCTCCCCACACCCCTCTTGTCATTCCCTTTTTCCTTTGTCTCTCCTCCTCTCCAGGGCTTTCCTGGGTTCCCAGGAGTTCTAGGCAGACCGGTAGGTTTTCTGCTGCTGGCTGGCATGCTTTAGGCTCTGCAAGAGCGAGGGAGGGAGGGATATGTCATTGTGCCATCAGACACAAGTGGGTATGGACCAGAGTCACTGATATGCCTGAGGGCTATAGATTAAACAGCAAGGAGCATGAAAAGAGGCAACAAATGGAAGAACAACCTATCGTCATGATGCCAGCACTGTAATGTAACTCATAGGGAAACTGAGCTGCTTTAATCTTAATTCATATGAATTTTAAACCATATTCTGGCAGCCTGGATAAGAGTCAGACCTTGATTGGTTCCTCATGAAATGTCCCCAAGGGCACTTGTGTTGAAATTAGAAGGTAATATTTGAAGTTAGATTCAAAACATTTCAAGACTTAAAGAAAGTAAGAAGATGAAAGGAAGCAGGATATTGTCCCGAGGTGGAGCCCTCATCAGGACCCACAGCTCTGTGTGTCGATGACTGTCTGTTTGTCTGGAGGGTTGCTCTAAAACGTACTTACTGTTGCATTTGTGCATGCAGCTGTGCCTGCTGTCTGTCTTATTATCCTTGCACAGCTTTGATTTGTCAGTGTCTCTTGTTTATCTTTTACATGTTGTGTGCAAGTTATTTGTGTCTTCATGTTTCCTTGTCAAATTGTTGATGAGAAATTGTTTGTTGATGTATGACACTACTTGTTGGAGGCTCAGAATTATCTATTTCTGTGTACAATGCAGTGTGTGCAGTTTTATTTCAATGTATTTTTGCATAAATGTTTGTCCTGCATTTTGGAAAAGGTCAAACTCTTACTTGCTCTTTTGCTGAAAGTTAGAAGAAAAGGTCACTGTGATCTATTGATGGGGTATAAGTTATAAGTGAGGTGCTGTAAAATCAGCCATTTCTGTGTGAGCTGAAGTCAGGATGTCTAAAGTTGGGGGTTTGTTTAGAAAATGCTTGTTTTAGGAGCCAAGAGTCTTAAGTTATGAATAGACAAAGAGGTATAGCTGGAAATAAAATGCTGATTGGATAAAAATGCAGATTGATTAGGTTGAATTTATTTTACCAAGAAGAAAAAGCAGACTGATCAGAGGAGTTAATGCAAGTGTTATGATTTATGGTACAAAAAAGTTTTTGACTTATTTCAGGAGGAAATTATTTTTGAATAGAAGTCCACTAAACCCTGGTGTGTTATACAGTGCCTCGTGGCTGTAGTACATTTATTTAGTGGGGGAAAGATCTATTTGAAGAAATAATTGGTTTTCACAAAATCACCACAGGCACAACATTTAGTAAGCCAAACAATTCCTTCAAGATAGATGTAACTAAAACTTTTTTTTTTAAATTAATTTTTTAAGTTAATCAAAATTTCTAGGAACTTGTGATTAGAACTTCATGGCTTCATGGTTTCCCCGAGGAATAAAAACACAGGAGCATTTCTTTTACCCACTGGACCTTTGGCTGGATGAGGACCCAAGTTACTTGTCACCATGCGAAATAGTGAGCAAAATAGTTGGGGAAAAATGTCCAAAGTTCCCTGCTGGACAACTCCAGCAAAAATTGACATTTTGGAGTCCCTAAGTCACCACAAACACTGTTAGACATGGTCTATGCACAATCCAGCTATATGGGAGTGATGCCAGGAAAACCCTTTTTCTGACCTACCATCACAAACTTAAATATGTGGAGTTTGCTGAATGCAACTGAGACTTTAACAAGAGCTGTGGTAAGAAGCTTTAGTCAGCTGAGACTAAAGCCCTGGAGCAAAAGCATGATCTAACAAATCATGCTTTTGCTGTGGGGTCTACACATTTTCATTAGGCCTTATAATGAACCAGTCCCAACCCCTCTTCCAGAATTACCCCCATGATTCACCTTGGGAGGTATTAACATATCCATAAGCACTTAGAGCTGTAAGGGGTAATATAAAATTGGGGAATGAGTGTGTAGCAATGTGACACAAAGCAAACACAGCAGTTCAATCTGCTCAGAGTAGAGCCACCGCAGTATCCTCCAGTGTCCATCTGACCATCTGACCTGAGATACAAACTGATCAGCAGAATCTGATGCAGATAATATGGTCAGGATGACACATCAGTTTTTTCTCATTATTTAAACCGCTGATTGTATTTTGACTGCCTGCATGAGGACTACCAAACAGAGCTTGTTTAGGGGGAACGCTTCAAATGGTTTGCCACTACCTCTTGGTTCTGCAACCCCAGCTGCATGATCTGAAGTTTAAACAAAACAGAAAAATAATAAAAAACCCTGTAGCTCAGGGTGAAGAGAAGAGAGCATATGAGCACAGTATTGCCAGCAGGGTTAGCAATAATTGTATCGGCAACAGTTTAAAAAAAATAAATAAATAAATTTCTGACTGTTTTTCCCACTAAATAAATGTACTTAAGTTTAAGCATGGCTTTTCATTTTTACATTTTAAATATGAGATTATGCTACCACAAAAGAAAAAAATTTGGCCTTTTACACATCTTTACCAGGGGTACCAGTAAATGTATCCACATCTGGACAGATGCTACTGGATTATCATTGGCTCCTAGAGTGGTGCTTGCCAATTAACCAAAATGCATTGTGTTGATTTGCTAATTTGTCCGACAGGAGGGGCACAAAGAGTAGATAAATTATTAATTATTTGGACTGATTCAAGATCAGTTTTTCTTTTAGCCCATCAATAAGTATAACATTTTCAGCATCTGTATATCAATAAGAAATTAGCAGTAATGTTGATTATTATGTCAGTAATAAGTTCTGAATTGTCTGTTCAGGTGGTTTTTATTGAGCACAAACATGACCAGAGTCTGATGTTATAACTTTGTCCTTGAATAATTCATGTGATTTTAGCTGAAAGCGATGGAGGAATGTGTATTTAAATAGGTATATTGTAGTAAAATTAAGGCCTAGGACTCTATGAGGGGGTTAAACCTGCTTTGTCCATTTTTTCTGTACTTTAGGGTTTCAGCAGTATTAGCAGCAGAACATCTGTATCATTTTATAATTTTATGAAAGAGAATTTAGGGTTTAATGAGGCCCAGCGCCGTCTGGGGGCTTAGATATTAGTGGACGGGTATTTTGTTTTCCGACCTGACTTTCAGCAAAATAGCCAATAAAATTTTTTAAATGTCAGAATGTTTCCTTAGCATGTGGTGTGTGTCTTGCTGCACCTGAATGTGCTGTCTTATGGTTTTGTCAACAAAGTTTTAACATTAAATATGAAATATTTGCTAACAGGGAAACCCAGGAGAGCCTGGCATGAGAGGACCAACTGTAAGTATAAACATGCAGTAAAACATGTGTTTTTATCAATGATTGCTAGCCACAGTTTAAAGCTTGATTTCCTGCTTCTGATATTAGGGACCCATGGGTCCTACTGGCATGCCAGGTCCACCCGGTGTAAAGGTAGTTTCACAATATTTTCAGCATTTTGTCTGTGCTGCTTGCATTTACAAAGTCTTGAAACTCAAAACACATTTTCTTTTCACAGGGTAATCAAGGAGAAGCAGGCATTGGTGTCCAGGTAAGACAGCTGAACTTGTATTTTGTAGTACATATTCCTCTGTTTTCTGATCTAGTGATGCAGCAGTCCAAACACTGAAGCTGTGAAAGAGATATACAGTGTCAATTCTGTCTCTCTGTAGGGTCCTCCCGGTGCTCAGGGGAGCACAGGTCTGCCGGGACCACCAGGTCCACCAGGAGCTGTCGTATGTGTTGATAAAAAAAATTCCAGCTTCCCTACCGGGAGAACCACCTTAATATTTCCTCATTGAAAACTTCCTGCTGTGTAACATAGATTATTCCCTAAAAGCAATGTGTCTATTTCTCCCTACAGGGTCCGCAGGGCCCCCCAGGACTGCCAGGGCAGGTGGTGGGTATTTAATTCTGTTTTGACTGCACTGTGAAGCTCGTTGAGGAAATGGGAAATGGAAGAAATGTTTTGTCCCTGAGGCATTTCTCTTATAGTGAAAATAGGAGGGTGATTAAAGTAGATGCCAAAACATCTGTAACAAGGTCTGATTGATAAATAGCAGCTTCAGTGGCATTTTCTGTTCTTTGTCTACTTAAAAACAAGCCTATGGAGAAGGCCCTTATTATTTTAGATCAATATGTTAATAGTTCTACTATTCTACCTTTTATATTTTGTTTGATCAGCCATGATACTTGGAACATATGTACATAGAATAAGCAGAGTTATGAGTGGAGACATTTTTGCTGTGTGGAGATTTTGTAAACTGGGACTAAAATAAATAAATAATGGTGCATTATTTGTAACTACACTTGTATTTATAACAAATATGACGTGTACCATGGTTTGGCCTGTTTCTCAGGGTGAGGCAGGGAAGCCTGGTGTTCCTGGAAGAGATGGGGTTCCTGGTAAAGAAGGATTACCTGGGTTACCCGGAAAGCAGGTACTGTATATGTGTGTGTGTTTGCTTTAGCATTTCTCACCTTGTAATGCCCATTTTTCCAATAAATACTACATTGTGAGGACTGACTGCTCCTTATGGGGTCCAAAGACCAGGTCCCAGAAGAAGAAGTGCTGTTTTGGGGTTAAATATTGTGCAGTTCTATCTCTAGCTAAGCCAGGCAGCCACTGAAATTTTGTCTTTTTTTTCTTTTTTTTTTTTGGACATCTTGAAAAATTCCACAATATAAGCATCCATATGTAAGAGACCATATGTATTGGACATATGCACAATTGATAAAGAATCAATGCAAGAGACAATCAAATGTTGCAGCAAAGACCCAATAATCTATCTCACTATGCAGATGCTCAATCTGCGTTAGTGAAGATTAACTCGCCTTCACATACCGAAAAGGATCTAGTTGATGGCAGCGACCCCTACTTTCAGATTAACCTGATATTCTTGACCTGATATTCCAGGACCTGATATTCCACAAGAAGTGCTTTATTGCCTTACATTTAGGCTCACATGTTTTTCAGTAGGCCAACACACATCGATAAGAAGAAAGTAGATTATCTTGTGCAGCAGCATTGTGTTGCTTGTTTGCTTTTGTCAACTCATCCTCAGTGCTAACATGGACTAATTTGTTCCTCAGGGTATTGCAGGACCTCCAGGACTGGCTGGCTTTAAGGGGGAGCAGGGAGACAGTGGTCCCCCTGGGAAGGTAAGAGTTTCTTTTTCCACTGGGCTGCCAGTAAAAAAAGAACTGTTAATTCTGTCACTTTGTTTCGACCTGAGTTCATCTTGGTCTGTTTTGCCAAAAACAAAGACATATGAGCTCACTAGAAGGCAGATTTTTATTTTTACTTTTGATAGTTTGTTTTAATTTGGTTGTTAAAATGACTGTTTCCCTAGTGGGACACAAAGCAGATTTCTAAGTTTAATGGATCCTTTAGTTGTTAGTCATTTGAGACGTACACACAGCTTCAGTGACTTAATCCATATTTAATGTATTTCCAAAGTAAATCATGCATAGGGATGTTATTATTGCCTCAGGTCACCACAACTTATCCGATAGTTTAGCTGAAATTATATATATATATATAATTACATATATATAATTTCAACTATGTAAACTGGGTGAATTTTAGTTTTCTAAGTCTAAATCAGGTTATATTTGGCCTAAAAGTTAAAGTAGACACCTAAATTCAGTTTTTAAACTTCTTATGGAGATTTACACTTGGTCACGATTTGAAATGAATCATTAAAAGGTGTCAGGGATTTATCAAAACTTTGTGCATTAAAGTTTATTCTGGAGAGCCAACCAGCTGCACAATTGCATGTGCTACTATGGTGTAAATCTATGTTGTATATTTAGGTTGGAAGTTATAAATGCTAAAATCTACACCTTCTCTTTCAAGTTATAAATAACCTCCAACCTTAATGACGTTCAGGAGGCACCTACATCTTGATGAAGTAGTGGTGCTCCGTGGTATAAATGTGGCGCTATCGTCATGGCCTTTTTCTTTAGCACAGACTTAGAAGCTGGTTGGAGTTTATTGGAAGATAAATCTAAATACAAGGCAGACCTGGAAGAAATGCTAATCACTTCGCTAATCACTAATCTGGGGCAGAGGTTCACTTTCCTGCATGTCTACGACCCTAAAAATACTAACAGAGCTACAATGAACTAGCTTAGATCAAATCCTGTTTTTGTGTTAGAATGGCCCAGTCAAGCTCAAAATCCAATTGAGGCAGATCTGATATTTCATGTTTACAGACACTCTACCTCCAACCTGCTTAAATTTAAACTATTATCAGTAAAAAATTATTCTGCAAGATATTGACTCAGTGAACAAAACATGAATGCACCTCACACTTTAAATATTTTTATTTGAAAAACAATTAAATCCATGTTTGACTCTGCTTCCACTTGACAATTACGCTCTATTACATAACATCCCAATAATATACAATGCAATTTGTGCTTGTAACAGGATACAATGTCTAAAGTTTCAAACGGTATGAATGCTTGCATACACTGTATCTGCACTATTTATTTATAAGTTAATTAAGTCAGTGCAGACTATGCTAGCTGACTGCTGTCAAGGTCACAGTACTCTAACAACAACATGGCTTCATTTAATACAACACACTCAACATGGGATTATATTGTGATAAATAATATTTAGATTAGGGCATTATCCTGAGGTGTACACACAGAAAAACATAAGTGGCTCCCTCAGGCATCATTACAGCAATATGCTGGAACTCTGGTAGAAATTCTGACCATAGACACATTAAAAATTTCCTCTACATGGTCATGTCATTGATAATACAACATAACTATAATGAAGCACAAAGCTCCGAAAGTCTATATTTTCTGCACCATTACAAATAGCCAGACTCTTTAACTGTACTCAGCGACAACAGAATGGTTCTATGATGAAGCCATAACAGCTCCTAAACTGTAATTTGTCAGGGTTAATCGGGCTCCAAATAGGAACCATCCTGCTACTGACACTGGTATGTTTCTGCCTGCCTGCACTCTTTGCTGTAATGACTGCAGACATTTGTACATAGGACCAGGCTTGACTTGACAAACGTGCCAGTTCTGCCAGTAAGGATCTTAACTGAGACAAATTTGCCTTGTTGAGTCTAAGAGTGACAAAGAAGGTCACTTGGATTGTCTTCTCATCACATTATCATAAGCTGTGTGCTCTCTTTTGTGAGCTCAGCTGGGCTTAATGGTGTAAGTGGCATCAGTAGGTATCGCCATCAATATTCTTTATGGCATCATATAACTATCAAATTCAACTACAACCTTCTGTCCTGTGTTTTAACACGTCCTCCAACACAGACAGGAAATTCTTCTTTGTCTGAAACGAAAGTCACCAAACATTTTAGCCTGCATTTTATAATGCAGAATATGTCTGTCTGGTTTGCTGCCAGATTTTGTGACAGATATACAGAAGCATGTGCATTTACTGGATGCTAACACATGACTGCAGTGTTTCCAGAGGCACGCAGTGTTGGACCTTCCAGTAAACATAAAGGAATTTATGAGATCTGATGTAAGTTCATCACAATTGGAAGACAGAACTCCAATCTGGCCATTTCAGCATCTAAAGCACATGTTTTATTCATATATGCTTTTATTACAGCTTTATTAAATTCCTGGAAACTTTTGAACGCAAACATTGTAGTAGTAATGAGTATGGTTTTTAAATCAATGCATAACATAAAATACCCTCTCTAATATTCACGAACTCCACAGAATAAGCTGAAAGCACTTTTCATATTTTAACATAGACATTAATTGTTTTTTCCTAAACAAAATTAAACCCTCTATTTTTAGCTGAATACAATGTATTTCTTAAGATACAACAGAACATGCATACTTTCCTCTGTATCTAAGTCTGGCTTACAACAGTTGATAGACTAACATACAATTAAGAATCTACTACCACAACTTCAGTCATATAAGTTCACAAAACAAGTAATGAGTTTTTTTGTTGGTTCTTTTTGTCAATTTGTATAAATTAAGAATATAGTGATGTGAAAAAGAATAACCGCTGTTTTAGATGTAATGGCTGTTACTGTTTTTTAGAAAAATGTTCATAGCAGAAAACAATAACCTGAACAAATGCAAAACTTTTTAAATGAGGATTACATTTATTAAGAAAAAAAACTGTCTATACCAGCCTAGCATTTTTGAAACAGTAATTCCCCTTCCTTGCTAAATAATAAATTAAATGTTGTTCAGCACATTCTGATTCTGTTTTTGGTTCAGTTTCATTAGCCACACCCATCTCTGATTATTGCTGGACCTATAGGATCAAGAACTCACTGAAACAGAACCAGTTTGACAACATGAAGTAGAAAAAGCAAAACCAAAGGAAATATGTAAGGGCCAAATATCTTTTTCACAGCACTGTAACATCTTACACCAAACAGGTGTAACTTGTTTGGTGTAACTAATTAACACACTAATTAACTTCAGTTAATTAGTGTGTTTATAGTACTTTCTACTTTTTAGAATGTAAACAATCTGTATATTATTCCATTTACTTTTTTTTAACTAACCCTTTTTGAAAATGGTGTTTTAAATTGTGTTTTAAAAGGTCTTTTAACACAATAAAACTGATTAGTAATACTGTTAAAAATGTATCTATTGGTATTCTACCACTCTCATTTTTATGGTGAGACAATATTAGTTTTAAATAACAATCCTACAAATAACAGCTTTTCCTGAAATATGCTATAGTTTACATGTCTATGTTTCAAAAACTTTAAGCTTGCCTAAATTGATAAAACTGATGCAGTAAAACAAAAGCAACATTTTGTTAAATATTATATGATCCTTTTCAAAGCAGTTGCAATAAAGATTGGTACCTTTATGTTCAAAACACCGTCATTGTCTGTATAAGCCAGTACTGCCAGAGTTTTATAAACTTCCACAAAATTCCCATAGGAGGTATTTTGATATGAAATTGAAAAAAAAAAAAAAAAAAAGGGATAACGAGTATTAACCTAATCTGATTTGAAGCTGTTGGTTATTAGTTTAGTTGTTTCAAAATAATTCCAGAAATCACAGACACACAGTCTCTTTCATACAGGTTTCATGTTTTGTGAGAAACCCACTATTGTCCTGCTGTTCATAATATTGACATAAGTTGTGGTGACGTGTCTCGACAAGCTCTCCCACTGTTAACAACCTCAGGTTCAGCACCTTGGACAGAGCCATGGTGATGCTGTCAGCGAGTTCAACAGTTTGATAAATGACCAGGCAGCTCTTATGCATCTGCTCCAGATCTCTCTGCAGTTATTATTATCCCTCAGACACAGTCATACGAACACATACTAAACTGATATACATTTATTTGCCAGAAAACAGCTCCTAACTCTAGCCAAAGCTAATACTTTTTTATTAAGACACTCTTTAAGCATCTTAAACAAAATGTAAACTTCTATTGTTAACATCATTGGCGGTTTTCAGACACTTTGAAGTTGTCCTTATTTTTTATCAGCCTCATCCAAAAACAAACAAAAAACAAAACAGAGCTTTGGCATCAATAAAACTTTATTAAAGTCTGAAGTGTGTCCAAAATGAGGCTCTGGAAGAACATTTCTTGCTGAAACAGAACGTGGCCCTGCATAGATCGCTAACAACTTATCTGTGAGCATTCCAGACAAGAGGTGCAGGAGAAATTATAAAAACAAGGATGTGCCAGACCTTGAGGGTTGTTCTTAAGGAGATATGGTAATTTCTCTGCTGCAAAAGAGCTTTGACACTCACTCACACACACACACACACACACACACACACACACACACACACACACACACACACATATAGATAGATAGATAGATAGATAGATAGATAGATAGATAGTGTGCGTATGTATGTATGTGACGCCACACAATCTCATTTAATTTAATTTCGTCAGCTTGTTCCATCTTATTGAAAGTATTATTAATATTTTTCTGTGGCCTAGTCAAAGCCCTGAATTAAATCTGAGATGATTTGTTGGAGGTGCTCAAGATTATGGTGATGGAAAGGAGGCCTACAAGCTTCAAAGAATTGGAGCTCGTCACTAAAGATAAATAATCAAAATATCAATAGAAACATGTAAAAAGCAGGTCAGAAGTTGTTTGAAAGGTTTAATTGATATAATGCCAAAAAATATTTAATTAAGGTAAAAATAAGGTGAACATATTTTTTGACATGCAATTTTTAATAAAATGCATGTAAAACAGATGTGTTTTTTTGGTTTGTTTATTTTAAATCTGGCTCCTTTTACATACTTGAATTTTTTATCATCTTTTGAGAGATATTTGTCTCATTTGAATCTATACCTGCCAGGGTTATGAATAATTTAGAACATAAGCATAGGTAGGCCTGCACTGCATAGCCTAAGATTATTTTAAAAACATTGATTAATTAACGTTTGCATTTAAATAAATATTTTAAATACTGCTGAGAACAGTGACTTACATGCACAAACCTTGTAAAATAACCAGAAAGTGTCAATTCCCAACCTTGTGACTCTGTGTAGTGCTGGAATTGAGCCCTGAGACAATGCATTTATTGAATATCCTTGAATATACCAAGGCTTTTAATGTGTAAGAGCTGGAGAAGATATTGATGAGGGTGTTTGGTATTTAATAGCAGATGGCAGCTTTTAGTTATGCAGTTACTTATCATAATAATAGTAGGTGTTATTCTGCTAAAGAAATGACAGTTATTTTCTGTATTTTTCTGCCCTCCTCCAGGCTGTAGCTGGACCTGCTGGTCCTAAAGGAGACAGGGTGAGTCACTGTTTACGGCAGCATGAAAAGTGAAAATACTGTGTTATAAGCTGTGTTTTTTCATAATAAAGGAGAACAGTAGCTCACTGCCACTGACAGTACTTATCTGATCCTGTCTGATGCAGGGTCCTCCGGGTGTAACACTGCCAGGTACGGCTGGAGAGCGAGGCCTACCTGGAGAGAAAGTGAGTATGACCATACAAGCTCACTCTCAGTCAAAAACACAAAACAAGTTCCAAGTGTCTCCCTTTTAAACTTCTGTCTTTAAGGGTAACAAGGGAGACAAAGGTCCTGCTGGCATCAAAGGGGAGAGAGTGAGTATAGTTACAGAGCACAGCCCTGTGTTTGCTTTCATAACAAGATTTTTACAGTGTGTTATCTGTCGTCATACAAGGGAGTGGCTGGTGAATCAGGAGAGCAAGGAGAGGATGTAAGTAATCAGCCTCCACTTCTTGTTTATGGTATAAATTTTGGGTTTTATTTCAGGTTTTTAATAAATCGGAATGTAAAAAGAAAATTATAAACAACCCATTTTGAATTGTTGACTTTTTCAAGATGTAAGAAGAACATTTACTCAAAAATATTGCCTTGTGACAAATTATATTTGCATGGGTTGGAGAATCAGTTGAGAAGTATGAGTCTTGCACTTCACACATCTAGACTTTATGACAGAATAGCAAGACGAAAATCATTGTGGAAGAGTTGTAAAAATCTTCAGATTTGGGCCTTGTAAAATATTGTTCTTTGTTCCTAACTAACAGCGTTTCTACAGGAGACAGTTAAACAACACCTTAACTTAAAGGTCAAAGTGTCATCTTTTACTAGACTTTTGATTTATTATTCATTTTCTCTTTTCTTGCTGTCATATTTTATTCAAAACTCTAAAACAGGGAGCACCAGGATCACCAGGCCCTAAAGGAGATAAGGTTAATGTTTTATCATTTCATGATTTCATCTGAATTCAAAGCACTTCCACAGTAAAAGTAATAACAAAAACTTGTGTCGCAGGGAGAGAAGGGTCTTGGACAGCCCGGTCCGTTTGGTCGTATCGGGCCTCCAGGTTTGAAGGTCAGTAGCAGTGTGTGTTACAGCAGAGGAAGCATTATGATTTTATCTCCTCAGCCAGAAAGTGAGTGTGACTTATCAGATCTGCTTAAGGATAAAAAAATTTAAAAAAAACATCACTACATTTTAGGGAGATCCAGGGCTTCCTGGACCAGCTGGCCCTCCGGGCCCCCAGGGGAAGGCTGGAGATCCTGGACTGCCTGGTGTAAGAGGAGAAAATGGACAACCAGGAACTCCTGGACCACCAGGAGAGAGGGTTGGTGGACATGTTAAAAAATCAGTATGGTTTTCTTTTTTTTTTTATCTGTGCCATCCTTCAGGAAATGTTTTAACAGTTATGGTTCTAATTTCAGGGCCTCCAGGGGTTTGCTGGCCGTGCAGGAAACACTGGAGCTCCAGGTCCTCCTGGACCTGTGGGACAGCCAGTGAGTTAATTTTTCTCATTCTAGAAATCTTCTATGAGGAGCATTGGAAAGTTTTAAAGAGGAAAGTGGGAAACTGTTTGGGCTACAGCTGCCCTTCTAATTACGGCCTTTATTGAACAGAAACACCTACAAAATAAAGTAGTATACAGCATTGTGTGTTTTTATGGACTATTAATTAAACACAATTTGTTGTATTGCTGGTGTAGAGAATGACATTTCATTTGCTAAAATTAAAACAACACTGCTAACATTGGACCACCTAATAATGTACAAACTAGTGTCAGCACTGCTGCATAGCTTTTTGCTAAAGGAAGTTTAGAAAAATTTAAAAGTCCCATTAATGATTCTTTAAAACTAAGACAAAAACTCATGTTTTTTTGTTGTTGTTGTTTTACTTACCCTTATCCTCGGTGTTTTTGCTACTGTTCCCCTCATTGGAGTGCGCCACGGCTCTGTTTTAGGCCCCAGCCTATTTTCATTGCATTTGCTAACACTTAGAAATACATTAGCTCTCTTCCATTGGTTTGCTGGTGATTAAATTATCTTTTTCCCATTCAAACAAATAGATCTGCTTAGAGCTGCACAATAAATTGAAAAGTCATAATCATAATTGCAAAATACAGCAGTATTATTATAATTACATGTTTTCCTAGTATGATGGAGGCCCAGTTCTGCTTGTTTAGTCTCTACAGAACTGTCTTAAAAACATATTGTCTTAGATGAAGAATAACTTCCTTAATGTTAACAAACGTAACACAGAACTTTTTGTATTTGGAAATTCAACAGTCTTGGATGGGTTTGACAGTACTATTGACCCTCTAGCATCTCTTTCCATCAAACAACCAGAACTTTGGTTTTCTTTCAGTAGGGATTTTAAACTACTTACATTAGTTATGCTGTTAAGACAGGCTACTTTCAGCTGAAATTCTGAATAAAATGAAGGCCTAGTGGTCAGGATTATTATTTAAGAAAGTGAGCCATACACTTATCTCTTCATTCTCAGATCACTGTAACTTTTTGTACTCTGGACAGTTTGTGTTTTTACTTCGTTGCCTCCAAGTTCTCCAAAATTCAGCTGCTTGCCTTCTTAACAGGGCTAAACTGCAAGGTCGCAGTACCCTGGTTTTAGCTTCCTATTATTGGCTCTTAGATTATTTAAGAATTCATATTAAAATGTTACCACTGTTTTTTAACAGTGTTCATTGACTGGTACCACAACATTTTACTGAGCTTTTATCAGTCATGCACATACTAGAGCTATGGGACTGTCAAACCATTTTTTTTTTTTTTTTTTTTTACAAAATCCTAGTTGCTAGTAATAGAAGAGATTTGACATGGCTTGTTTTGGTCAGAGCCCCTAAGCTCTTGAATAGTTTACCACCACATGTGAGATTTGCCAGAATCACTATGAACTACTTATAATACCCCTGGAAACGCGTGTATTTCAGGGTTCTTCTCTGGCTGAGCATGATACACTGACTTTTGATTTGTGGTATCACTTTTATAGTGTTTTTTATTTGTTTTTCAAACACGGTTTTGATTTATTAGCTCCTTAGATTTATTGTTGATCCACTGTCTTTTCACTTGCTCTGCTATATTTCATTATAATTATCTAGACATCACTTTGGTGCAACTTAGTTTTTCTAAAATTTGCTGTGTAAAATTAATAAGGTAAATATGTATTTTCTATTCAGCACAATTCATTTCAATTCATTATATAGCACCAATTAAACATTCTATTCTTAAGGCACTTTACAAGACAAACAGACCCAATTCATACATAACCATTCCTATTCGGCCCAAATTCAATTGATATAATTCTAATTAACTCCATAACAATTTAAACATATTGACAGATGTAGAAGTAGTTACAATCTATCCAATTTAATTCTAAGAGTAATACAATTTATATATATATATATATGTATACATTTTTTTTTTTTATTATTTCTAGGGCTCTGCTGGTACTAATGGAGTCAAAGGTGACAAGGTAATTTTTTCTGGCTTACAAGCACACTACATCTGTCTTACTACATGACTGTTAATACAGCTTATTAAAGGTATAAATGTGTTTTTTCTGGTTCCAGGGGGAAGTTGGTGTTGGAGTTCCTGGTCCCAGAGGGGAGAGAGGAGATCCAGGACCCAGAGTAAGAAGCTGGTTACTGGATATAACACCATGTTTGCCCTGAAAAGTAAATTTACATTTGGATGATGGAAAACTAACTCTGGTGTATTTGCCTTTTGTGTCTCAGGGGGAGGAGGGTCGAGCTGGCTTGGATGGGGAGAGAGGACCAACAGTAAATATCCAAAGTTTCTGTTTCATGTAGCTCTCAGGAGCATTATACAGACCATTATACAGACTTTCAGCATTCTCGTTCCCGTTTTTGAAAGGATGAAACCGTCTGTTTGGCGGCATAATGGAAGCAAAGAAGCATTCATATAATGATTATACAGATGAAGAGCCTTTCTCGCAAAGACACAAAATGTTTTCTGGACTGTAAACATATCATTCACTGAGTCTCAGTGCTGCAGTTTTTAGGGAAGAAGGAAATCACAATAGCTGCACACTCTAAGGACTCACAATATTGTATTTTTCTGCTAATTTCCAGTCATTTGTTGTCTAATGTGAACAGAAATAATAACTTATAGGCAGAAACAGACATACAGTAGTCATTTTTACATTGAAACATACATGTTTATATGTTTTTTAACATTCAGGGTCCACCAGGGATTCGAGGACTTCGAGGAGAAAAGGTGATTTTTTAAAAAAATTGTTTTCCCATTTGTACTTACCCTCAGGTAGTCCGTCTTCTGAGTTTCCTCTACATGTAAAACAGTGAACTAAATGTACAGACTTCAATAATCTGTGGTTTTTGTTTTTGTAAAGGGAGACAGTGGACTGCCGGGTGTGAAAGGAGATAAGGTTTGTGTATTTCAGTATGCAGCAAGCTCCACTGCCCTTCACTCTCTCGCAAAGTGTGTTTGTTTTATTTATACATTTGAAATCAATGGGACATAGTCAGCAGTGCCTGATTTGATAGAGCTCTTTCCTTTGCACCAAGCTGGATGAATATAATGAATTCACAGAATACTGATGAGCTGAGATATGAAAAAATCACATAGTGTGAGAAAACAAACAAAGATAAACACTGTTATTTTCCTCTGTGGGGGTCGACAAAACACTTTCAAAATCTGTCCTGTCGCTTACAGGGGGACACTGTGCTAGTGGGAGGACCACCTGGAGAAAAGGGCAACAAAGGAGAAACAGTCAGTGGACGTCTAAAGGCATATTGTTCTAGAAGAATATTCACTTAGAGAAAATAACCACTGGATTTTGCTGTTGTTTAACTCAGGGTGACAGAGGACCCAAAGGTACACAAGGAGAAAAAGGGACGAAAGGTCAAGAGGGTCCATCAGGAGAGCAGGTGACTTTAGTAAACGGTTTAAAGTAAACAGTTTGGAGATGGTTGGTCTGATTCACTAACTCTGTCAGCATTAAAGACTTTCTTGTTTCACCTTTTTTATTTCATTGGCAATACGTACAACATAAAGACATCAATAGGCAACATATAGTTTAGTCTCTTTAATAGTGTATTTGAACTATGCATTGATTCGTAGTGAAAATGATGACAA
Organism: Anableps anableps; assembly: GCA_014839685.1. Lineage (NCBI taxonomy): Eukaryota > Metazoa > Chordata > Actinopteri > Cyprinodontiformes > Anablepidae > Anableps > Anableps anableps. Next base: position 21,424,764 of record CM026069.1, read on the forward strand.
ATTAAAATACATTCTAAAAAACAAAAATTAGGTTCAAAAGTTTGAATTTAGTGTGGATTTTTTTTTAATCCACAAAGAGTCAAAATCAGATGTAAAGGGGCAAATATATACATATGTCCCCACTAGACTTGCTTAAATGTTGCAGAGATGAAATGACTTCAGACTTATGTAGTGCTTTTTCAGAACTCTCAAAAAAGCTTTACAATAAAATTAGTCATGCCCCCATTTATGCACACATTCACACCCTGGTGATGGCAAACTACTGGATTATAGCCAGAGCTACCCTGGGGCAGTCTGACAGAAGCAAGGCTGCCATATCATGCCACCGGCCCTTCTGACCGCCACCAGCAGGCAAGGGGAAGTGTCTTGCCCAAGACAGAGAATTTTGGATTCTCTCTCATTGAGAAGGGGCTTGAACCGGCAACCCACCGATTGCAGGATGAACTTCTACCTCTGTCACCATTATCATCCCACACAGAGAGAGACCAGTTTTTTTTTTTTTTTTTTTTTTTTATTAGCTAAAACCATAATTATCAGAGAGGCCTACAAAGGATCAAAAGGGTCTTGCTGTACAATTATATCACTCTAAAAAAGAGTAAGAAATATGAAGTACTATTGCTGTTTTTTAAACATGCAACAAGAAAGACAGTCATTAATAATTGGAGAAAATACACTGATACAAGGAAAAACTAGACTTTTCTCCTAACTTAATAAAATGGGAAGACAGAAGCCATCAGAGAGGTTCCCAAGAGTCCAATAGAAATATTGAAGAGGGCTGTGGACAAGAGATTCATCTTAGGATTTAGGTCCTCACAGTATGATAGATTTAGAGAACCTTTGCAAGGCAGAGTGGGCAAATATTACCAAACCACAATGTAGCAAGCTGGTTGTCTCATTCTACTAAAGAAGAAAGAATGCAAAAATAAATCAAAAAATGCTTCCGCTACTTTGTCCATGTGGGCAGCTGCATATTTCAGTCAAGTGTCAAGGTGTTCATTTTGAAACAGGGGCAGATTGCTCTGTCAGCACCCTCTCAGTATGTGAAATCTGTTTCACTATAAACATGGACAGATGTTACAGCAGTTTTCTGTTCAAGGCAGACCGAAGCTTTGGAGGTTCCTAGATATTTCTGAACATTTGAACATCCATTTCCTTTTCATTAGAATGTGACATGGTCATATAATTTAAATAGGACAAAGTTGGGTGTTGGAATAGGATGAAGATGTCAAATTTGTTTTTGACTTGGACAAATCTGACTTCAGGAAAAGCCTTCCCAAAATTCTGACCTCAACCCTATTGAAGAATTAGAGAGTCCTCTTAAAAAGTCAGGTCTGTCCCAGAACACCAACCAATTTAGATTAGCTCTGCCCTTCTGATAAGAGAGGTGGAGTAAAATATCCAGAAACTTGCTGATGGCTACAAAATGCATGTGGTTCAGATGGAACTTGCTGAGGGACATTTAATGAAAATGTTTGGGGAAGTATGTGTATATGTATGTATATATTTTAGCATATATTTATCAATGTGACCCTATATAGATTTAAGAAAACCCTCAACAAATTGAAACTTGTGCACCTGATTCTTGATTTTGAAATTTGTTGAATCTGTAAGTATATTATGACATTCATCCCCACAGTGTGTATATAAATTTCCTAAATTAAATCATCTTCATTATTTAGGTACTAATTTCTTAAATAACGCAGATCAACCATCAGTAAGAGTAAAAAAATGTAACCATTTTACATTATAAAATTTCATCGTAATAGCAGTACAGCTTATCAATATATCCATATTTATCATCAGGGTCAAAGGGGAGAACCTGGAGAGCGAGGATCCACTGGTTTCCCAGGGGCCCGCGGGCCTGGTGGACAGAAGGCAAGTGACAGTTTTCTTAATTTTGAACTGGTAAAACCAAATTTATCAAATCTCAGAGAAAAATGTTTAGTTTGATAAAAATCATTAAATAGTTTCAGATAACTTGATTTGAAAAAAAATAAAACAGTGAAAAACTTAGCAGAGTACAACTTGATTCAATAAGAGGTTTTATTCTGCCAACATACAGACAACAGGCAAAAATCAACAAGTACCCCTGAGTTTTCATACAGTTACAGACATTTCTGCAATGAAACTCCTCTTAATAGTTTAGTAACCAACACTTCTTGGAGCAATCAATCAAAAATACTACAATATTGCTCTTGTAATAGAGGTGGGCCAATCAAAGACCTCCCCCAAATGTGCAAACCTCAGTCCATGTTACAGAAATGCAATGATTTAATGATTATATTTGGGTATTTTTTTTTAGCAACTAAGCTTTGGACACTTGCATTACTAATACAGTGACATATTAATATTTCAGATAGTTAAATAGTAACATTAATTATTCTTAATTTTTTTTAATTACTCCTTCAAGGTAAATCTGTTAAAACATCTCTGCTAATACCACAGCACAGTGTTTTTAACTAGAGCTTCACCACACATCCAATAACAGCAGTGATTTCTTTTAACGAGTGAGCACAATGCAGATGCAATACTTGTTTAAGTTTTAGATTGTGTCATATATATTATAAATTGCTTACTCTTAAGATTAAGACACAAGCATTCACATGCACATAATCCAACTGGTTGAAGGTCAGATTACATCAATATGGCCTGCCTACTTTGATGCTGGATGCAGTTTGGATTTAATAAAGTCAATCATGCAATTAGGATACCATTAGCCTGTCCATTGCCTTCCTATGCAATTCCATTCAATTCTCATCTCTCTTCAATGCTCCGTCTGGGCTTTCTCCCATTGAACTGCATTTCTCCAGTAGAATTTTAACTGGGTCAATCAGCTAACAGAAGAAGAAGTTGTGAACGGTGACGATGATTTTCTGCGCTGTTTTAGAATTGTATTCTGCCTGTAGTTTAGCAATGTCAGCATAGGAAGTGAACAAAGTCGTTTAGTCCATGTTGGCTATGCTTCCAAATATTGAATTAACATTAACAGCCGTTTCATTTAGCTCGGCATTTCTCTCTTCACAGTCGGAGATGGTTGCTTACAGCGCAGGCAATTAAGCTTCATAGTGTCGAACTGGCACGTATGTCATGGCCAAACGTTAGGTTTTCTGGATGAGTAAAATGTAAAACTTTAACAGACTCCACGCCTCCAGGAAGTGATCGTTTCTCATTAGCTGAGGATCCAGACCCTCTGTACGAAGCAAAGCGTAGAACAAGGGGTTGTTTTTTTTTTTTGTTTTTTTTTTACCAAACTAGAGCTAGGATGCCACCTAAAGATATACTTTTTGTAAAGCCAATCTGTCCTGGCACATATACGTAACCATCTTCTCATTATTAGGTGATTAGGTGCTCACAAAGAGAGATGGGAATAGCTTGATGATAAAAATGAAAGGAGAGAGTGCAGAAAATATGAGTTGATGGCAACCAGTCATCACAGTGTTTAGTAATATCCATATTGCAAAGCCTTGGATTTTACCATTGTAAATGTTGTTCATTTTGTTTCTGTGCAGGGAGAGGCAGGTGATCCTGGAGTACCTGGTGAATCGGTGTGTGTTTTACTTCTCCATATTCTGTTTGTGCATACTGTATTTCATCTATAAGTGATATGACACACTGGATTTTGTCTTGTCTTTTTTCTGACAGGGTTTACCTGGAAAAGACGGTCTGGCTGGGCGTAAAGGGGAAAAGGGAGAAGTTGGTGTCAGTGGGCTGAGAGGAATCAAGGTATTATAATTGTCTGCATGCCAGCAAGGTTGAAACGTGATTTCAACCTTGCTGTAGTTTTTAATGAGTGGGTGATGACTGGTACAACCTGCTAATGGCATAAAACTGATCGAACTTCAGAGAACTTAAACACCTTGTGTCACATAAATACAGAATGCACATAGTAAACCCAACCCTAGGAAGATTCATATATTTAAATAAGGCTTTTGCTCTGACCCATTTGTTGCATTTTTTTAAGAATTACAATTTTGCTTTTGATCTAAAAAATATCAAAGTGAAATTTGATGTTGATATGAGGGTTTATAGGAAGTCTAATCAGAGTTTAAATTCCCTTTTAACAATTAGGGATGATGAAGTGCCAACCTTGCATGCAGTCACAAACCTATCCTAAGTTAGGATGTTATCATTTTCACAAAATCACTTTTCCAACATTTATTGGAATCCCCACTTTTAATACTTATAACCCCTTTTTGCCTATACCACAGCACATAGTCTCCTCCTATAATGTTTCAAAAGGTTGGCGCATATGGCTAGAGGGGTCTCTGACCTTGCCTCTTTGCACAGTGTCTTCAGATCATCCATTGTGCTGAGTTCTCTCTTCTCTTCAGGCCACTCTACGGGTTTTTCATAGGATTTAGATCTCTGAAACTTTAATTGCAATAGAAGATGTCTAATTTTGTGTCCGATGAACCATTTGGATGTTGATTTGACCATATGTCACAGATCCTTGCTGTGCCGAGAGACAATGACACCACATTTTCAGGTTTATGTTAGAGTCCACCTATTTGTTTTTTTTTTTTTTAAACCTCCAGATATTTTACAGCATTAATTTTGCTGTGCATTCTTACAAGGTTCCTAGGGCCTTTGGAAAAGAAACAAGCCCACAGCATCTCATATCATCCAATGTACTGAAGAGGAAGCATGAGATTCTTATCCAGGTCTTCATTCTTTGGTTCAAGCCAAACCCACCTGAGGTGTTTGTTGCAGAAAAATACATCCCAGACACCCAGTTGACTTGTATAAATCATCTAATGGTTGTTATGACAACTGGGTGCTGGATGCTGCAGTTCTCTAACAATAAGCTTTGAAAACATTGTTTACCTCTGAGATAACTGCGCAAATTGTGCCTATTCTGGGTTCTGGTTTAGTGTTATTTTCAGCAATTTAAGAAGAAGAAGACAAAGATGTCTTTCAAAGAGCACTATACCTATTACTATCATTGTGGCAAACATGACTGTCACTACTACTTTACCATGTAGTTTTAAAAGCAATACCCCTGTGAGATATGAAAATGCAAACGATTTCATCATTTGTCTGCATTTATCATAACCATGCTGAATATAATCATGTTTCTCTCTGAGCTTTAGACAGCTGCATTTCTTATCATACTTTCATCATGTCATGAGAGTCTGAACACACATTCCCTATAAAATAACTTCATCCAGCCCTTCATTCTACCCATTGTTAATGGAAACTTGCTGCAGAAGCTATTTTATGTCCATGGTTTGTGGAGGTCCATTCTGAAAAACCTAGGTGATCAGTAAAAGAACCATCCATCCAGATGTGCTCTGTGCTCATCTGCCATGGTGCAATTTTTTCCACTTAAAGACTCTCATGCTTTTTTATGTCTGTCAGTGATGATCTCTTGTGTTTCCAGGGCGACCGCGGACCCAAGGGGGCTTGTGGAGCTGATGGACCCAAAGGAGACAAGGTTAGCTACTAAGACAAGGAAATAAAACCTGGATGGGTAGTATAAGGCATGGATAAAAATATCATCAAAAGTTAATGTCTTTCATTAGTTCAATTCAAAACATTAAACTCGCATATGTAGATTTATTACACACAGAGTGATATATTTCAAGTGTTTATTTCTATTAACTATTATGACATAAAGAAAACCCAAAATTCTTTTTTTTTTTTGAGAATTGGAATATCAAATAAGCCCAATACATAAAGGAGTTTTTGGATTGGTCTTAAATGATTTTTAATCCAGAAATGTCAGCCAGCTGAAAAGTATGTCCATGAACTCAGTACTTATTCAGGGCTCTGTTTGCATGAATCACTGAATCAATGCAGCATGGCATGGAGGCGATCAGCCTGTGGTTCTGGGTGTTCAGGAATCCCAGATTGCTTTAAATGTGGCCATCATGTCATCTGCATTGTGTCTCTCATCTTCTTCTTGACAGTACTCCAGTAGTGTCCTTTTTCTCCTTAGCCCAGGCAAGACACTCCTGGAGTCTCTGGTTCTGGAGTGGCTTCACACAAGAAATGCTACAATTGTGGCCCAATTTCCTGGATATGTCTGTGTGTGGTGGCCTGTGAAGGACTGACTCTATACATCTCTTACCCCATCACTGAATTGCTTTTTGTTACCACACTTTTTCTTTCACGAAACCTTTTATTAATACACTTGGATACAGCACTGTGTGCACAGCTGTCATCTGTACAAATAATCTTTTGTGATTTATCCTCCTTATGGAGGATGTCATTGACTGTGTGCTGGAAAGTCGTCTTTTCATTTATTATTTAAACTTTCTAAAGGTTTTCATTAGATTTAAGTAACATTTGAAATATATCACTGTGTGTCATATATATTATATATAATATATATGACTTTTGCTTTTTGAATAAAATTACTTTAATAAAATAATATTTAATAATATTGTAATTTATTTAGATGTACCTGTAGGTGATGATGATGATGATGATAAACGCAAAAATACTAATATTATTATAATTATGCCTTTCTATTTCGATCTAGAGGTGCATAAGTATGTAACAGTTATACTAAATTGCAAAGATATTGTTCTATTCCTTTGACTTGTTTTCATTTGAAACTTAATAAAGAGTTTATGTGTTCAGGGGGATTCAGGCATTCATGGACGATCAGGCATGCCAGGAAGAAAAGGTGAACAGGTATAAGTGTTATCTGCACATAAAAAAGGATGCAGAGGGGTTTAACATGGATTTCTTGCTGCTCATTATACTCTGTTTGTGTTTTCCAGGGGGACATCGGCCCTGCTGGGGCCCCTGGGACTCCTGGAAAAGAGGGACTAGTTGGTCCCAAGGTATAAAGCAATATACTTTTTTTGTACTGAAAAATAACCCAAATGTTTAAACTAAAAAATTTCAATTTATGGATGCAGGGTGATAGAGGTTTTGATGGGGCTGCTGGATCTAAAGGAATTCAAGGAGAGAAAGGTGAAAGGGTCAGTATTCTAGGATCTCAATACTCTGTTAGCAATACTCTGTTATAAATACAAACTTTAAAGTAACTTATTCTAATTTAATCATTCTTATTAATTGTAAATATTCATGCATCATCATTGCATCTTATAGCATCACTCATTCTCAGGAATTCACAAAACATGAAATCTACAGTGAACTGTTTGCGCTTCAAACAGGGACCACCTGGTATACCTGGTCCTCCAGGTCCCAGAGGGGTGGATGGGCCCCCTGGCTTGACTGGCCCACAAGGACCAGCTGGTGCCAAAGGCCCTGAGGGACTCCAAGGACAGAAGGTGACTCTCCACACTGTGGTTTAAGCTGATTCTCCACCTACAGTACATAAATTATTTATAGAGAGAAGAAGATAAAGAATAAACACATCTCAGAAGTCTATTGATACACCAAAAATAGCATTGCTTTTGAAGTTGGAGTTGACAAAACCTAATAATAGGTTTTAGAGTGGAGATAGGATGTTAGGACTGTTATAAAAAGATTACAGTCTTTGTTGTCCTCTTCCTTTTCCACTTCTTCTTTTATTGCCTCAAAATGATTGGCACTTTGAAGGGCTCTCAGTGTGACTAGCTTGTCTGGTTTATCATCAAGTTAATAAAGGAAGCTGGTGACAGGGTCTAGGGTCATATCAGGTCCCTGTGATGGATGCGCCTTTCTTTCAGATGGAGACACTCTTGATTTTCTATTTTCTACTACACTGGTGTAAAAATGGCTTTTTTCTGATATTCACTCCTACAAAGGGACCTGGTAGCTGATAAATAATTTAAAAAGATGTATAATTTGTTTATTATCAGTCATAGTGATGCATCACATGGAAAACTGTTGGGAGAGATTGGGAGGGGGAAACTCAGAGCTTAAATAAACAAGATAATCAAGAACTGAAATAGTCAATCGGTCCAAAATGTTACCAAAGTCAACACTTGAACAGACTTACAAAGGAAATATTCAGTGTCTTTCAAAAGTGTTTACAATACTTGACCTCACATTTTTTGTTTTAAAAAAAGTTATTGTGATTGTATGTGACTGAGCAACACAAAGTTGTGAATAACTGGTGAAGACACATGGTTTTCAATATTTTTTAGAAAAGTTTGCTGTGCATTTGTAAACTGTTTCTCAATGTCAATATTTTGTTGACACCTTTTGCTGCAATCATATTTGCAAGTCATTTGGATTTGTCTCTGCTAGCTTTTCACATCTACAGACTGAAAATGTTAACCATTTTCCTTTGCATATTAGCTGAAGATTAGTCAGATTGGATGGAGAGTGTCACATTTGGAATTTGCTCTAAACTTTGACTGGGCCGTTCTTACAAGTAAATATACTTTGATGTAGACCATTATTTACTGGTTTTAACAGCCTTTCTCCCATTTCCTATTTTAGTCTGACCTAAATCTCCACATCATGTGTTCAGGGTGAAGTGCAGTGTAAATATTGGTCTCATCTGACCAGAGCACCTTCTTCCATGTTTCTGCCTCCCCACATAACTTCTACAATGGCTATCTTCTTGCCTCACCTTCGATGAAGCCCAGATTTGTTTAGGCACCTTGGCTGCTTTTTAGATTAGTGCTGTTCTTGCCCAAACTGTTAGATGTGCCATTGTGTCATACATTTTCCATTTTCGGATGATGGACTGAACAGGACTCTGCGACGTATTCAAAGCTTAAGATGTTGTTTTATAACCTAACTGTGCCTTAAACTTCTTCACAGCTGTATTCCTGACTTCTCTGCAGTGTTTCTTGGTCTTCAGGAGGCTGTTTTCTCTCTGAGGCCTTTGCAGAGCAGCTCTCTTTACACTGAGAATAAATTCCTCAGAAATGGATTCTGTTTTCCTGGGTGACTTATAAAGACAGTTGGTTGTACTAAATTTTATTTAGCAGTATCATTGCAAAGGGGGCTAAATGCAAATGTACAACATGTGTTCAGGTTTTTTATATTAAAACATTTTCTGGAAAAATATATCTTTTGGTTTAGAACCATGCACTACTGTTTCCTGGTCTATGAAATAAAATCTCATTAAAACACAAAACTTGCCATGTGAAAAAAAGTTCTAAAAGAAAAGAATTAGAAATATAAATAATTTTGCAATTCATTATAGGCATCGTCTTCTGAATAGGAGTAAATAAATTGAAAAATTGAGCAAATATGCAACTGAGGTTTGTCTGTAATAATGATTTTGAGAGGAATCACAACTACAAAGTAAAATAACTACTGAAGTAGGAATTACATCGGCCAAGTAATGGACTAAGTGATGCATCGTCATCTCTAACTGCATTTCAAATTTGAGAAGTGATGATGAGATTTAAAATTTGCCAGAAGGAGTGCAAAACCATTATTTAGCCACCGTTGATGCCAAAGAATTCTTACAATGCTGATTACCCTACAGTTATTACCCTACAGTTATTTTCATTCCACTTAAGTCCTTTCCACTTCACAAACAGCTAAGAGTCATACTGAAACAACTATCCATCCATCCATCACTCACATTAAAGTTGTGGTTGTTTTGACAAAATGTGAATAAAATGGGTGTGAATACTTTTGCAAGGCACTATAAGCACTAGGGATGAGAATTGATAAGAATGTATCGATACCGATTCCATCATTAATCTCACTCATTGATTCGATTCCTTAGCGAGTCTGTCATCGATTCTAATTTAGTTAGGAAATAAACTTTTTATTCAAAATATGCGCCATGTTGCATTCAATTCAAACAAAATTAAAGCTGGCTTAAAAAATAAGAATCCCTCTGTAAAATGAACATTTTACCATGAAATGCAACTTTTTGCACATCAATAGTTTTTGTGTAGTCAAATCTGCATGTTTGGCTTGTCAGGAAGGATCTTTCAAGACTTAAAGGTTGTTTAAAAATGTGATTTTAATCTGACAAACGAGGCTAATTGGAATCCATATTCTAATTTATTGAACATGACTGTAAATGTTAATATGAGATGGATATTATTCATACAGCATTCCATTAACATTAATACAATAACCATGATGTGGAGGAGTTTAACGTTACCTGGGACATTTATGGCAGGAGAAGCTGTTGTGGAAGCTCCCTGCTTTGAGAGTCACTGCTGTTGCTAAGCAACATATCAAACACTTTACCTTCGTTCCAATCAGTTACATTCTGTGTGGTCATCTGTTTGAGGATGATGGTGGTATTTCATCCTTTTATTGTGGTTAAAGCTTTTCACATGTTCACAAGTACTATTGAATTGAATTGAATGTTGCTACCGGCCCTAGTATTTTTTTAAAAAAAAAATTTGTGAAATGTAATCGTACTTTGGAGTGTTTCTGCCGCGACGTCGCCTTGGATATTTTCTAAAACAAACTACTGAGCGTGTACAATACGTCATCACGCAAATATATCACACGTTCCTAGAACCGATAAGCAGAACCGTTGAGCAGCCAGGTTAACAATTCCAAGGAACTAAACTGCGATTCCCATCCCTAATAAGCACCTCTCAAAGGACAGCATATCAAAATGACAGTAAAAAAAAAAACCCTCACAACCAGCTTTTTCCATTGATTTGTAGCTTACTTCTTTTGTTCACATCCCTATCGTAGGTGATTTTGGTTAATACAAATCGGCAGAAAGAACCCAGACCAGCCTGCAGCTATACAACCCAATTAAAAGCAAATTGCAATGTAGTGTGTGTGCGCTGATGCATGTTTATTGGAAGCAGCATTAATAACTCAGGGGAGCATTTATTTGCCTCATTGTGCTTGGTCAGTGTATGACCCTGTTGGCAGTTTTCAAGTACAGTGGGTACTGAATAAAAGTCTGCCAATCACTTAAATTCTTACACTTGTCTGTTTTTTCCCTATTCAACTCATCAGTCTTAAAAACAGTTTTTAGTTCCTCTCCCATTTTTCCTCACTCTCTTATGCCTTAAGCCTTTTATGTCTTTTTATGTTGTATCAGGGGGAGAGAGGTCCTATTGGTCCTGCCATGGTGGGTCCTCGTGGTATCCCAGGAATCCCAGGCGAGAGAGGAGAGCCGGTTAGTATTGTGTCCCTCGGTGCTAAGGTTTATGTAGAATAATTTTTTTTTTTTTTTTCAGAAAAGATTCATTTTTTGATTTATTGCTTTGACAAAAACACCATAGCTTTGATGGTATTTGGACTAAAAGCTGATTATATAAAATGACACTCAGATTTTAAAGCTGTGTTTTGCTTTTTTTTTTTTCTTTTTTTTTTGCTCATGAAGAGCTTAAGCTCAGCACATTTATTATTTGGATGCGACTGTGTAAACAATTTCACTGTAAGTCACTTTTGATGATTTAACTTTCCTGTTTGGATGTCAGTTTTGTTCAAATGGGGCACCTGGCTCCAGTCTAAGCAACCATTTCCCTGAAAGCCTCACTGGGGGTCCTGCATGTCCTAATACCTGTCCACATTGCAGGGAGACATGGGACCAGATGGAGCCAAGGGAGACAGAGGAGAGCCAGGCATGACGGTCAGTGTGGCATCATTACCACAGTGTTCAGTGTGAAGACAGAAAATAACACACAGGCACACATTCACTGTGTTCTTACTGTGCTGGTTCATAATACAGTTTCCGTCTGTCTGCCTTTTGTTTTAAATTCAGGAGGATGAGATCAGAGAGTATGTTCGCACTGAGATGAAACAGCACTGTGGTGAGTCTTTCAGCTTACATTGCAAAATTAAAACAGTGTTGTCCTTAAGCTGAACTTCAAACTTGATAACAGAGAATGAGTCACAGTATTTTGAAACTATTTGTGAAAAACTGTAGAAAAACTGCAGCAGTGCAGCATTTCTCAAAACTAATCTGTGCCGTTTTCTCTCTTTCTGATTCCCTTCGGTCTGTTCAACTGATCCCTTCAGCGTGTGGAGGTGAGTGAACCACCTCACTGCAGCAAGTAAGACAAAAAAGGCTGTGATTTAGATATACTGCAGTGAAAAAGTATTTACCCCTTATAGATTTTCCTCTGTTCTGGCTGTTTGTCACACATTAATGTTTCAGATCATCAAACTAATTTTGATATTTAAAGAAAAAGTATTCAGAGTAAAGGCAAAAGGCAGTTTTCAAATGATTCCTTTATTAATGGAAAAAACGCTATCTAAACTAGCCAAGCCTGATGTAAAAATGCCGTTGCCTTGTACCTAATAAATGGACGTGCCACCCTTGCCACCAACAGCTGCCATGTTTGCAATAACTTGCAATGATTTGATATATCTGTGAAGCAATTCTTCCCTAGTACTTATAATTGTTTTAATTCAGCTACATTAGAGGGTTTTCAGCCTCATTTAGGTCATGCCACAAGCTTCCTCATCATCAATTTTGGACTCTGACAAGGCCACCCCAAAAGGTTGATCTTTCAAGGCATTTTGAGTTGGACTTGCTGGTGTGCTTTGGATCATTGTCCTTCTACATAAACCAAATGGATTTAAGCTTTAGGTCACTAACTACAACCACTGTGTTTGACACATACCCTCCTGAAAGTTCCTTTTTATTTCGTCAGAAACCACAGAATATTATCTCCAAACTCTTGGAGATCATGAAATGCGAGACAGGCCTTTGACTTCTTTTCGGTCAGCAGCGATTTTTGCCTTGGAACTTTCCATGGAGGCCATTATTGCACAGGATCATATTGTTCAATCATGAACACTGATCCTAACTGAGGCAAGTGAGGCCTGCAGAGGTAATAGATGTTGTCTTGGGTTCTGTTCTGATGCCCTGGATGAGTCCTTGATGTGCATTTTTGTAGATGGGCCTCTTCAAGGAACGTTCACCACTGTTCCATAGTGTGGCTCTCATTCTAGGTCACAGGAGACCCAAAACTTTAGAAGTAGCTTTGTAACCCTTTCCAGAATGACAAATCTCAAAGACTTTGCTACTTATCTCTTTGTGTTTTTTTTAGATCAAGGCATGATGTGTTGCTTTTTGAGATCATTTTGCATACTTACTTTTGTCATAAAGGTTCTATTTTAGGGTTTTTTTCATTGTACAAGTCTGGCAGTAATCAGGCCTGGTCATGGCTAATAAAATTACACTGTCCATGAAGTGCAACCAATGTGGTTAATCGTAGTTCATTCATAATTTAACAAGGGGCGTGGTTACTTTTTCACATGAGCCAGTTTGGTTTGGATACCTTTTTTCCCATAATAAATGAAATCATCACTTGAAAACTGCTTTTTATATTTACTCAGGTGAAAATTTGTGTAATGATAATAAAATATAAACAAAAGCAAAAACCTAAATCTTTGGGGGGGATAAACAAATTTTTCAGCACTGTATAAACTCTTTTGATATTATAGAGTCTGCAGTCATTTACACTTGTTAAAAACAATGTATGTTGCATATTTCATTAAATGACCTTACGCTATAGGCTTTTTTTAAAGAAATGAGGCCCCGTGCAGATTTCATTTTGGTTAACTTTAATACTCCAAGTGTCAATTGTTTGCATGAAATTAAACTTGTGTCCATGTTAATGTAAATAAATAAAATGCAAATTAGCAAAAACCTCCCAAATTATTGTACATTCAAGCTAATGTGTTTGTTGTATAAGTTGTTAATGAAAGCAGGACAACACCAGTGTTACGAACCAGCATGAGATAAGTGATGCTGAAGCAAGCTGCTAATGAATATGCAGAGAAAATAGCCAAAGTCAGTTTTTCCTCATGTTTAATCAATGTGTTATTTTTCAAAAAAATATATTTTATGTTTCATGATTAACAACCTAACAAAGATTTTAGTCATCAGTTTATTGTGGTGGCAAACAAAATCTAAGTCGAACTTAAAGGACAGCAGTCATTATAGCTGTGACTTGAGACTTTAAGGATTTCTGCCAGTTTTGGAAAGACTGTTGATCAGTCTTGAGAGAAATTGGAGAATCCTTTTATCTGGTGTTTGTGTCAGACTGGTGGGGTGATTTTTTTGTGGTGCTTTGGGGATTGTTCATGGGTCATGTGGATAAATGTTAAGCAGCTGGACTTGAAAGTTTATAAACTCTTTGATGTTTCTATATTTTTGCATAAATTGGATTCAAACCAGATTTTCACAGAAAGTAAAAAAAAAGAGAAAACAAAGTAGGAAACAATCCAAAGAAAAGGGACAAAAACACCACATGTATTTTTGTTGTGATGGATATATGAACCTTTGCTTTTGGTGTATGCGTGATCCACATGTGCAGAAATACCAATAATTTAATGTTTGCAGTGACTGTTTTTAACCTTGGATGAATAACCCATAATGGGACACAGAACAGCTTCTCTTCCTGCATGGTTCGGGTTCTCCTGAATTGGCATGAATTGTTTACTTCAGCTCTTGCAACAGGATTTCTTTTGAGTTAAGATCAGAACTTTAACTTGGCCAGTGAAACAAATGAAATTTATCCATCTCTTTTAAACCACACATAGAAAACACAAGTGACAACAAAGTAATATAGCTTAGATGCTGTGAAACAGGCCCAAACCATGCACTGCCACCATTGTGTCTAACAGATAGAATGCTTTTATGGGGTAATGCATATTTTTTTTCTCGCTACAAATGTGACATCTCAAATTTAACCATGAATCTATATTTGGTCCCAACATTCAGAAGACATTTTTCTCAACATATGTTTTATTTCTTCTCATAGTTATTGCTTTCAGGAAAGCAATAGCCAGCATTTTCAGCTTTAAACAGTTTTCTTTAGCATCATTCAGAAATCTGTTTTAGTTTGCCCCAAAATACTGTTTATGAGAAGGGACTTTATATCAGCTAAAATCAAGAGGCTGACACTGCATGTGTTTAAATATGGTTTCTGTATTTATTTCTGGAGCTTAGAAAAATGTCAAGATAATTGTGATCCTAATTATGCAGAAAAAAGAGGAAACTGTAAAGGGTACATAGACTTTCAAGGATCGGTGCTGCCAAAATGTTGTATCTTTCTTCGTTTTTCCTCATTTTACTTTTTCTGAGCCATTTTCCTTCCTTTTGTGTGTCACCTATCTGGTCACTCTTGCCCTTCAAACCATCTATTGGTCTCCTTTGGCACCCATGTTTGCTCTCCCTCCTGTCCGGCTCTCTCAGGTTCAGGCCCAGAAACTCGGTCCCAGCCCACACTCAGGGCTCGACCTACAACAGAGCAAGAATTGGTACTGAATGGTGAGAAGGGTGAGTGTTTGTTCCACAGCTCTGCAACTGACTTTAGTCTGTTTGTCTGTTCGTCCTTAACAAACATGTAAAACTGGTGGTGCAACACATGTAGACCTCTGAGCACTGGGTGGTTTTCTGAGCAAGAAAACAGAGGACTCAATTTTTGACCCACAGATACAGAATGTATTTGTCACATTATGTGAAGACAAACACAGGAGTAGGGTTTAATGTTTATGTTGATTTTACAGTGCCAACAGAGCAATTTCAAAGCTTGTTCTATATTTTTTAGTTTAGCCAAGAAATAATCTTAAAATTATATGTGTAAATAAAATTACCAAGAAAAAGCAATAAATCAATAGATCAACCTTACAGCTGAATTATTCTGTAAATAACCTCTTTCTTAAACTACTGGCATGCAATCTAGCTACTGATGAAAGACACAAAAGGGAATATATGTATTGGATGATAAAATAGGGATTAAATCAGATTAATGAACAAACTATGACAAAATTAACTGGATGGACAGACGGATGGACGGATATAGATAGATAGATAGATAGTAGATAGATAGATAGATAGATAGATAGATAGATAGATAGATAGATAGATAGATAGATAGATAGATAGATAGATAGATAGATAGATAGATAGATAGATAGATAGATAGATAGATAGAACATCACAACATAAAAACAGAGGCATGAAGTCTTAAAAACTTAAGACAAAAATTATAAGTAATGACATAGGAACATGAAATAACATTACATGTTAGTTATAATAATAAACAAAATAAGCAACATTAATTCCAGAATAAGTAGGCCAATGCTTGACTAAATAAATGGATTTTTAACAAAAAATAGTGATGATGATCGTCAAATTTGGTTTCATGTTTGTTTGTGGGGAAAAAGTATTGAGACCCAATTAGGAGTCTGGAAACAGACTCAGGCATGGAAAACTTTAAAGGCTCAAAACAGACTGTTGGCACGGCAAGTCATCATTACTCTTCACTCTGTCTGAGGGTTGGAGAGTTTCAGAGTCAGATGAAGGATTTTGATCAGTGTGATGCCACTTCTGTGTCAGGCCGGGAGCTGCGTGTGGTGGTAAACACCAATGACCCTGAGTACGAGCACATCTACTCCATCGAGGCCCTGGACGACCCCATGGACGATCTGCTCTACTTCTCCACAGAGTCAGCCAATTTCACTGAAGGTATTCTATGTTTCATAAAGATTGTAACTTGTGTACTTCTTTTTATAAGTCAAGTTTAAATTTTTTGCCTGTAATCCGATTTGAGATAGTTTAGCACCTCATCCTAAATGTCTTCATTTCTGTAGCTACACATCTTTAATTATCCTGTCTCCATGACATCCAGTTTGTGTCTTAGTTCTTAAAATCAGTGAAATGTTAGCATGTCTTGTTTTCCTGTCTCTGTAAATGTTTTCTGTCTCTGTGTCCATCACCAGGTGAGGATTTTAAAACAGATTTGGAAAAAACTGCCAAAGTCGATTCAAACAAATCAAGCGGCACCTCTGACACTCACAAAACAGCTGGCAGTCAGAAACAAGTGAAAGTTCCACCTCTGGCTGCAGACAAGTCCAGATCAGTCAGGCCCAAGAGGGCTGTGCAAGAGGAAGGTAAAACAATTTATATTATTTTTAATTTTGGGGACAAATCTAGGGTTAATTCAAGTATCCTGCTTGTTGGATGTTTGGTTCTGTCTTTATATCTTAGGGTGGGCATGTTGTGTTTGTTAGTGACTTTATAATAATTATTCACATGAAGTAATTAGTTCCCATGCATCTAGGTAAACAAAGAAGTAGCTTTGCAAAAAACTGTAGTGTACTTTTTTCCCTTTTAGCAGCAGTGTGCTCATCCCTTGTTCTGTTGGTGTTCATTCATGATCACCTCTTACATACATGTGTGTTCTGCAGGTTCGACAAACCTTTGTCTGCTGCCGATGGACGAGGGCAGCTGTCAAAAGTACACTCTGCGTTGGTACTTTAATAGCCATGTTCGAGCCTGCAGGCCTTTCATCTACAGCGGCTGCAACGGAAACAACAACCGCTTCCTTCACCTGGAGGAGTGTGAGGAGACCTGCTTTGGGGGCACCAAAAGTATGTGAAGGAACGCACAAATTGTTTTTAGTTGAATATTAAGAGTCAGGAACTAATCAGGGCCTTGTTTTGCAGATCGTCAACCCTTACAGACGGCACGGTGATTGTGGCTACCGTCTCCCCTGCCACAGGAATGTTTTTATAGCTCATTATGTTTCAAATGTCAGTAGTTTTTGTTTATTTATTGCCAGTTTAAACCCAGTCGGACTTTACACAACTTTAAAAGGGCCACATTACTTCCAAGTGGATATTTTTGCAAAACAGAATCGAAAAAAAAAAAATTTTCAGTATGATAATAAATCCCTATTTATCATTCGGACACTGAAAATTTGTCTTTGTTAATTTTTAAGATCTCACCACTGCAGAACGAGCTCTCTCACTTAAACATTACCACCACTTTGAGGTAGTTTAATACCTTCAGTTCACATACTTCACTGACAGTAAGAATAATAGCTGCAAATTAAGCAAGGACAAAGGTAAATAACTCAGCTCACCTTACTGTGTAGCAAAATGCAAAAAAGAAATTCATTATGGTTCATTATTGGAGGTTATTCAAAGTCTTTTACAATGAATATGTTTACATGGAAGCTGAATGAGTGAGGATCCCTGAGTTCTGACTAAATTTATCTGAACACATCCATCCATCCATCCATCCATCCATCCATCGTCTGTAGCTGTGTGTCCTTGCAGGGGCATGCAGGGGGCTGGTGCCTGTACACCGTGGTCAGGTCGCCAGTCCATCACAATATCTTAACTCATTAACTTTAATCATTAATCCAATGTTTTATATCAAAATTATATAAGAGCAAAGCTTTTAAAGAAACATAGCCATTTTAAAACAGATCTGATGGAAAGAAGCATCAAAAGGTTTAGGTTGCTGAAAGATTTATTTTTTCTTTGTTCCCCAATTTTTGTTTCATCAGTTTATTTCTTTTGGTAATTCAGTGTTCTGTTGATTTATAGAGATTAACAAGCCAAAGTCTGATAAGTAATTTAAGTTGGTTGGGTTTTTTTATTATATTATATTAAAGGGGCAGTATTATGTGTTTTCCAGGCACATAGAATCATTTTATACAATCAAGTAACTATTGTACCTTCAGTTGTTACAAAAATGCTGTAGATATCAAATATGACTTCATAATTTAATGCCTTGAAATTGGGCCTCTGTCTCTTTAAGAAAGTCCTGCTCTTTCTGAAACTCCACCTTTCGGAAGCCATCACAACAGCTAACCCTTTAACAACGTTTTTGTCAGTGTTGCAATGAGAAGTAGCTCGTATAATGAGCTCAGCAGATGCGCAGTTCCACCAGGTATTTGCTAATTGCTGCTGGCTAGTCTGAAGGAGCTGAGTGGGGTAGTTGCGGGGCAGGGGTGCTCTGTGAGGAAGAAGCTCTGAAGCTTAGGTATTGCAGCTGTAAGGAGGAGATGGGTCTCAAAGGTGGAGTTAAGTCCATCCAGGCATTTTGCACAGCTGAATGGCAATATTAAAGGATTAAAGGATTTTTCAAACATGCATGAAAGAATCAAGGCAACACTCCAGGTATGTTTTTGATGAGGGAATAACTTTATAACATGATGTAAAGCTCAAAAAAGTCAATTTTACATCATACTGCCCCTTTAAACCATAACATTATGTTCTAATCCCAATTTGGAACAATGGATTCTGGTTTTTGTGGCACTGTCACTGTTTAACTTAGTGTGCCTTGCAAAAATATTCACACCTCTTGAACTTTTCAACATTTTTGTCATGTTAAAACCTAAACCTTTAACATATTCTTTTAGGATTTTATGTGGTAAACAAACGCAAAGTTGTGCATAATTGTAAAATGGAAAGAATATGACACATGGTGTCCTTTTTTTTCAACAAAATTTGAAAAGCATGCAGACTTTGTAGAACTTCCCCTTAGTCCAATTTCAGTTGCATACCTTTTGGGGTAGGTCGCTGCTCATCTGGAGACTGATTTTTCTGCTCATTCCTGAGCCATACATACACAATTGGATTTAAGTCTGGATATAGTCTGGGCCATTCTAACACACAGAGATGCTCTGGCTGTATGTAAAGGGTTTTTGTCTGTTGCATGAACCTCTGCCCCAGTCTCCAGTCTTTTGTAGCCTCTGACAGCTTCTGTTCCTCAATTAACCTCTCTGCTGAAGAAAAGCAATGCAAGGATGTAACGACTGTAAGGATTTATATTGTTTTAGGCAAACTCCCACCAGTTTGTCACAAGCAACTGCTTCCTTTCAGTAAAAGCTTTGGTTTTGTTATTCTTCCATAGAGGACAGATTTTTTGGAGAGCATGGCTAATAGCTGTCCTGTCAACAGATTCACCTATCTGAGCTTAAGATCTCTGCAGCTCCTCCAGAGTGCCTCTTAGCTGCTTTATGGTGGATAATATGTTTTGGTAGATTTAAAGTTGTGCCATACTTTTTTGATTTTGGAATGATGAATGATGGACACTGTTTTGTAAAATGTTCAGAGCTTGGAATATTGTCTTACAACCTAATCCTGTTTTAAACTTCTCCACAACTTTATGCCTAACATGTCTGCTGTGGTCCTTGGTCTTCATGATGCTGTTTGTTCACTGTTGGTCACAAACAAACATCTTAGACCTTCACAACTTAGCTTTATTTATACTGAGGTTAAATTATACACAGGTAGACTCTTCTTAAAAAGTCTTCTGAAAGCAATTGGTTGCTTAAGAGAATCAGAATAAAGGGGACTCAATGCAAATGGATAGGACACTTGTCAAATTTTAATTTAGAAAGAAAAATAATTTTAAGTTTGTGGTTGTAATGTGGCAAAATGTTAAAAAGTTCATTGGGTATAAATAAATTTGCAAAGCCCTGTATACAGCGGAGGTATGATGGAAAATACGATCAGAGAGAAATTATGTTTTCAAAAAGAAAAAGTGAATTAGGTTGAACTTTTTGTGAAATGATCAAACTATTCCATTTAACTTAGCTGATTTTGGATATACTATAAATTTGTGGAGTAGCCAGTGGTTATTTTTTGGATTTGCACCCTGCTTTGAGACATTTTTAGATGAGCAAAATGCTTAATTAATTAATTTTATTTATTTTTTTGTGCAACTTAAGATTGGAAAAAATATTACCTTCCGATTGTGATTGTTTTTTTTTTGTTTTTTTTTAACAAAAAGTTGGGGTTTTTTTAGGCTAAAGCATTGTTGTGTTTAACTCCTCCCAAGAAAACTAAAAGGTTAAAAGTTTTTATACTTTATACCTTGTTATTTTTTATCACTTTTATCTTAGAATAGGACTAACTAAAAGTAATTTTGTTGACTTAATTTAACATCCCAAGATTATTCAGAAACAAAAATCTTTCCACCATCCCCTTTTAACTTTGAAAGCGGCAGCTTTAGGCATTGTTACATGAACACACAATCAAAGTGCTCTTACTGTAAATGTTCAAAATCGACTTAGTTTACTTTCACAGTAGTATCCAACTTTAAATTTTATGCAGTTTTCTATTATGTTTCCGATATAAAACTTAGGTGAAACATGATAAACTGAGGGAATTACATCCCTTTAGCAATAACCGTCCAGGACCAAGTTTGGAGATCTTGTGTGCACATTTTCATTTATTTTCTTCAAATCCTGAAGTTATAAGATTATCCAGGGATTTATGTATGGGGTTTATTATCTGCTGTACACTGTTTATTTTTCAGAGTTTTTTAAGCAGGATCTCCAGATGCATGAAAACTTAAATTAAACCAGACTGATGCACCGACACATACTCTCACTGCAAAGATGAACAGGAATAATATACCTTCTTACTCTTCACACCAAAATAACTTTGCAAGCATAATAATATTAGTCTGGGTATAGTCTGTTTTAAAAATGAAGTATCAAGCACAATAATTTGTTGTATATAATGGTGTGTTTATTATTTTGGGGGGAGGTTGTGTCTATTTTTATGACTGCATGTTTACCTGCCAGAGAAAAGGTGCTATTTTTAATAGTATTTTTATACTATGTGTTGAAGATGTAAGCTTGTGTTTTTGAGGTAAAAATCAGTCTGTGTTTACTAAGTATTTCTAATAAAGCAAATGTTTCAGTGATATTTGTGTTGGTTCTGTTAATCATTTGCTATAGATGTTTTGGAGCAGGAAACAGGTTTTTATATACAACAATTAACAAATCAGTACCTTCAGAAACTGAAACGGAAATCTGATAAAACAGAAATAATGACGATCATTTCTCAGTGGAGGGTTTGAGGAGGAAAGAAATTACGAGTGTGTGAGTGTAGGAGTGTGACTTATTAGTCGTCGTAATTTCATCAGCAGATTTTATTAATGGGAAGATTTTATGCCTGTTGGCCACGACTCCTCCTCCTGTGTTTGTCTTTGCTCTCTGCCCTCGCCTGATTTCTCCTGGTTCGTGACACACTCACTCCGTATCAGCTTTATCTGACTTCATCAGCTCTCATACAACTTTATCAACTCCTTTACCTCAGCCTGAATTTATTTCTTATCTAAGTCATCTTCTCATCAGGTGCAGGCGGTGGTTATATTGGATAGGACAGAGCTGTGCGGTGAGAGATGTTACATGTCAGGATGAAGAGGTGGAAAAGCCTCCAAACAGGAATGAAAAAATGAGCTAAAAAGGACTGAGAACTATGGAAATGTGTGTGATAGAAAATATTTTGCAACCCTGTCCAAAATGTTTGGCCGTTGTTATGGGCCTCTATTGCACAACTTTGCTTTTTTGTTTGCTTGTTTTGTATTTTCATGTGTTTTTGTCAGTTTTACTTTAAAGGATCCCTATTATGCTTTCTTTTAAACAAGTTAGGATAGGTCTATGAGTGATACTAAACATGTTCTTACATTTTTTTCATTTTCATTTTCATTTAACTTTTTTTTTTTTTTTTTTTTTTTTTTTTTTTGCACAAAATCATTCTCAGATAATGACATTTTACCCGTTCAGTTCTGCCTATTTTGAGCTCTTTTCAAAATGAGCCATTTTAGGGCTCTGTCACTTTTATACAAATGAGCCATTGCTGGCCACTCCCCCCAGTGTTTACACTCACACATTATACACATGAAAATGACTGCAAACAGGTTCACAACCGTACAACTATACATCTTTGACGCTGAGTCAGACCCAGAAGCAGAAGACGTGGAGCCTCCTGCACAACCATCAACAATGCAGCAGTGGTTTCTAAATGGTAAGTCAACAACAAAAGACTTGTCTTTTCCAGCAACCATTGTATATTGCATACAGTGGTAAAATCAACTGACAAAACATGCTCTTCTTCTAATAATGAAGTAGGAAAAGCTCTGCTTAGGTTGCTAGGTGAGGGGCTGAGCTCAGCTGGGGTCACTAGGTGATGGGCTGTGCCTGCACGCTGTGACTTAATAATCGGGGAGGTTTTTTAAACAGCTTGTTTTCCAGACACCAAAAAACATGAACCTATTTCCAGAAAATGGCTGGATGGGTTTTTTTTTTAGCACTTGGACTGTTTCTTGAGTCAGTAGAGGCCCAAATGGAAGTACAAAAACATGCGAAAAGTTAATTTTGCATAATAGGTCCCCTTTAAAGCTGGAATTTCAACTCTTGTCCACGTTGGCCAGTGTTTGGTGAAATTTAGATGTGTTCCTGGTCCAACATACCTGAAAGAAATGGCTAAATTCCTTCCTCATCATGCAGTCTAGTTTTACAGAGTCCTAAAAGTTGCCAGACACCGGCCATCAAGGGATGGAGTTTTAGACCCCTTCTTTCGAGGCTAAATTTACACAAATGGTCAAATTTACCCAAATACTTCTCAGACATCAAGAGAAGGCAATGAGATGCTGATCTTAACTGTTTTAGTTGGTGTTTTAATATCTGAAAGCTATGGTTTCATAGAGTAGGCATCAATTTTAAGCTCTGTCAGGTCTTTCAACAGAAACTGGATATTGGTGGACAGTCATCCTGAACAGCTGTTGTGAAACTCTGCTGTTGTTTTCTTCATGTGGAAATATGTAAAATAAGGAAGGCTGGTGTCAACACTGAATTAGAAATGATGACTAAATATTTTATTTTTTATTGTTTAGATTATTTGTCTTCAGATGGCTGCTGCGATGCTCTTGACAAGAACAAATTGCAGAACAATCCAGACTCCTGGTTTATCATATCTGTATCATTCCATTTACAATTAAAAGCTGCTTGTTTTCAGGGTGTACTTACGGCCAGACCTAGGCATATTAGTTATTGTTTGTATATGTCCTCCCCCTGTTTTCCATAAAGTAAAACAGCAGATTTTGAAATCTTTTGAGATCTCTTTAAGTCTCTTACCAGACTCACAAGTTGCTATGGTTTTCTTTCTGAAAGCCTCAGGCAGCTCTTCAGATCTTAGCAAGGTGTTCACTCTCACTTCAGTCATCCACCAAACTAAATGTATGATGTTTAAAGAGGAAAAACCTCCATCAAAATGCTGAGTAATGATTCACTAATCATATGCTCCTGATATGCCTGTGTGTAACCATTTTAAATGGAAATTAATGTGGGGTTGTCTTCATTTATCCCTCACCAAAAACTGCATCCTTAAAACGGAAATTCAAGGTGTTTTGTCCTGCTGTTATTTTTTATGTGACTTGAATTTTTCAGTGTTGTTAAATGTTGATATTTTGTGTTCATGTGAATTAAATGTTAGATAAACATACAGGTTGTCCTAATTTTTTCACAACTGTATGTTACACAGCCATGCGCAGCATATCATACCTAGGTGGAGGATGGCCACGTAAATATACATTTTGGAAAACACCCATTGTTCTTTTTAATCAGTTTTACATTTTGAATCACCAGCTCCCTACAGCAAGACACCTTCAGCCCTCATCTACTAAAGCTTCATCAAGCTGACACATTTAGATGTGCTGGAATGAAAACAAAGTGAGAAAATACTGCATGTTTAAATTTACATGTTCAACCTATAATCTGACATCTGGCTTTATTTCACTCTGCTAAACTCCCCATGAATGTTTTCTGCCGAGTATTTCTGTCCATCTCTCTGTACATATGCATGTGTGAGATTGTTCGCTGGTACTATGGATACGTTTCACATATTCTAAAAATAGCATCCATCGCTGATTTCAGCAGCCGTAACATCCGGCTTTATGCAATCCACCAAAGCCTTTTGAGCTGTCTCACAAGTCTTTGAAAGGACATATAAAGATGGTAGGTGTGTGTCTGTGTCAATATGAACGTTGGGTGGGAGGATGTGTTTAGAAGACTGATTACTAATGTGTGTGTCTGTGGATAAGAAGAGGGGAAATAATAACCATATCTAATTTGATTTACACTTTCCACCTCTAGGAAGGGCTTTCACTGTGAACATAAACAGACATGCACTGTCTTGACATTATCTTCTCCTTCACATACTAATACTGCTCTTGGTACAACTTTACTATATAATTTTGTCTCATTGCATAAATCTGCTGATGTGCATTGATGCCTGTAGTTCTTTCTAAAAGAATTAGATAAAAGTTTGATAGCATGATAGTGTACATACAAGGTTTCTGCAGCTTTTATCTGACTAAATTCCATACTTTTTTAGGCTCTCATGACCAAATTTCTTGATTAGAATAAAAGAAATCACTCTATTGAGGTCAGGGTTGAAATAAAGAACCTTAAAATACTGATTGATGAATGAACAGTTAGACTGATGTTTTTAAGATTTATACACTAATAAGTAAAGTCTGGTTTACACTTGGAAAAATCTAATCCAAGCACTCCACACCAAATAAGACATTACAATCAGCAAGTTTTGACACGGTCAAAATTTTCCCCTGAAAAACATCTTCCATCACACCAGACCTGAGTGCATCTGAATTAAGACCCTTTTGACCCTTGAAAAGCTATTGTCCTCATTCTGGTTTGAACTTGCTTCCTACAGAGCCCATCGCATCCAGCCAGACTGGTGAGGTTGGAAGTTATCTGAATACCTCTTTACACCTTCAAGTTCTTTAACATATTCACATGCAGTTTTCATCCATTTGCTATCCCTGCTGAGATGGGGAGACTGCAAATTTCATGCATGCTGTTATGAGCAGGGGAGTGTGATTAATCTACAGAAATATTTTTGGTAGACAAGATCACAGCGGTATATATTGAAGTGACAAGTTTCAAGTTTACCCAGTGGAATGCTGGCTTGTAAGATTATGTACACTCACATCCCCTGCTAGTGGTCATAATGTTATGTCTGGATTGGGTATCTAAAATGATTATAAAGGTATTAATTCCTCTTGAACTTTTCCGCATTTTGGTACTTCTATAGATTTTATTGATATTTCAAGAAGACTACATGTCCATTAACAATATCCTCCTGCATCCCCTACAGTAAACCCTGTTGGGGATACAGAAAATGGGAAAAATGATAGTCTAATCAATTAAGACCAAAATTAAACTTCTGGCTTACAAGTAACACTCCATATCACCCTAAACACACCATTACCATGGTGAAACATGATGACTGCAGCGTCAAGCTGTGGGGATGCTTTTCTTCAGCCAAGAACAGGGAAACTGGTCAGAGTTGATGGGAAGATGGATGGACCTTATTACCCCAAAAGACTTGCAGCTGTAGCTACAACTAAAAGTTGGTCCAATAAAGTATTGGCTCATTCGATCTGAACAGATCTGCATGCCACATAGTTCAAGTTGTAATTTGTAATAAAAAGCCTTTGAAAACCATGTAATTCCAGTTCACAGTTATGCACTACTTTGTGTTGATCTAACACATAGAATCCACTAAAATACATTGAAGTGTGTGGTTTAATTTACAAAAATGCAGAAAAGTTTAAGGAGTATGAATACATTGGCAAGGCACTAAAGAACGAAACATAGGAAGGAATATATAGCTGCTTTTTATTTGTTTTTGATGCACAATACTCTGTCTGTGATCTACCTCAATCCTTCTGCATGTGTGTAGCAGTTCTTGTGGAGAACAATCATGCACACGCTGTGAGGACAATAGTCTCTCACTCTGCCTATTTAAGGGCCAAAGCTGCTCTTCACACTCTTTCTTGCATAAGAACTATGCAGGATCACGTCTAGGAGTTGTTCATTTTTTCTCTTCAGTGACCTTGACTGTTAAAGCCCCCGGGGTCTTGAGTTGGCAAAGAGCTGCGTTGGTAGAAACTCGCCAACAGAGAGGAGCAAGCCAACTTCTCCCTCTCTCCATCACTCCTCTCACTCTTAACTCTTGCTCTTTTTTTGCCACCCACTTCCATCCACAAGTACAAAGGCTGTTGCTATAGCGATGAAACATGTCAGAATGTGCTCTGTCTCACTTTTATTCATTTTCAGATGATCTATATTACTTATGTTTTGTCTTGAGTCTGCTTGCTTGCGAATACTGCACATCTTGAAAAATTACAGGAAGTGGTTGTGTCTGAGTTCAGTTTAGGAAGTTCTTCACTCTGTCTATCTCCACATATCAGTAATATAACTGAAAAACCATGTGAGGGCATATATTATCAAATATAAGAGCAAAACAAGTCTGCAGAACCCTTCTCTTTGTGTGATGGTTACTTCATCTTCACAAGGTGCTCAAGCGCTTTTTTTCTAACTTGGACCTGAAAAAGTCCAGCTACCAAGTACAAATGAAAGGTAGCAAAGCTTTTCTTAAGCAGGTTACATTTAACCTTTGTTGACGAATGTGTACAAACCTCAGATAAAATGTCAAATTAAATTTTAAAAAGCTCCAGTAAACTGGTTTTATGTGTCCATACCCTCAAACTAATACTTCACAAAAGCACCTTTTGATTTAATTTTGATTTTAATTTTGATTTAATTCAGTCCTCTTGAGTTCACATCTACTATCAATCACAGTAATAAAAAAAGGTCTGTTGTCCTAGCAAAATTTTCCAGATTTTTGCCTTTTTGCAACCTGTAGGTAAAGAGAGAACAGAGAGGTTAAACAGAGAGGTTACAATGGATGAGAAGGGTCTCATTGTTCAAATCTATCAGTCAGTAGAAGAATACAAAACAATACATTGTCCATTGTCTATGGCCGCTTGTCCAAGCAGCATTGGGGGGAACTGGTGCCTATCTCCAATGGTCACTGGGCTAAAGGAGTTGGGAGGCTGGGGGGGGGGGGAGACCCTGTACAAGGAACCAGTTCATCTCAGGGAAACATGGAAAGACACAGGCCAGTCAACCATGCACACACCAAGGGCTATTTTGAGACTAATTCACCTAACAGTCATGTTTTTGGACAGCGGGAGGAAGCCTGAGTAACTGGAAAGAACCCACACATGCATAGGGAGAACATGCAAACTCCATGCAGAAAGACCCCAGACCGAGATTTGAACCCAGGACCTAACAGAGGAAAAGGTTTTATCTTATTTTCTGTCCATTTTTGCCACTCTGGGAATTTAATATTTATTCAACAAGCTTGTGCTGATATAACAGGTAAGGGAAATATACCAGGAAAAATGTTGTAAAATCTCACTTTTGAAAAACAGAACTATCCCTTTAAGGCCACAAAGTCTGGACGTTCTCCCTCAGGATGTTCTGCTTGGGAAAATAATTAACAGTTCTATCAATTACAGGTTCTGGTCCTGAAGCATCAAACCAGCCCCACATCACACTATCATCATCATGCTTGCTGTCGATATGATGCTTTGTTTCTCTAAAATGCAGTGTTAGTTCAACACAAGATGTAACAGGATATTTTTGCTATTTTCTTGGGGATCATTTTAAGGCAAATAAAAAGTCTGTGTGTCCTTTTATGTCAGCAGTGCTTTTCACCTTGAAGCCCTCCCATGGAGGCCAATTGTGCCCAGTCTCTTTCTTATTGTTGAATCATAAAAATTAACCTTTAATGAGACAAATGAGGCCTGCAGTGCTTTAGATTTTGTTCTGGGTTCTTTTGCTCTCTTAGAGTAATTTTTTTTTTTTGGCTGTCCACTCCTGGGAAAGTTCACTACTGTTCCATGTTTTCTCCATATGTAGATAACAGCTCTTATTTTAATCTGATAGTAAATAGTCTGATAGTTTTTGATGATTTGGTGTGCCAAAAAGCAAAAACAGAGGCAAACATTTTTAAAAGCACAGAGCTTGTATATATATATATATATATATATATATATATATATATATATATATATATATATATATATATATATATATATATATATATATATATAGAGATATATATATAGATAGATAGATAGATAGATAGATAGATAGATAGATAGATAGATAGATATATTTAATGTTGTGGAGATTGCAAAAAATCTTCAATAAATTCAAAGTTGTGGACCCAAATCTTTTTAAATTAGTTTATTTATTAAAGTTGTATATAATCATTCCCCAGCTGCAAAAGGACCTGTTAAATTGCACCAGTGGAAGTCTAACATGAATATCTGATTCATGCTGATGATGAGTGTATGCAAACTTCTGACTGGCACTGTCCTTTTGTGTGATTGGAAAAAGTTTGATAAATGAATAAAAAAAAATGCACTTTAGTGACAGCTTACTGCTCACAGCAGGTTTCTTTAATACTCTGACCCCATGTTTGATCCCGCTTTTATCTCCCCTGGTTTCAGGGTACAGACTGAACATCAGAGGTTCTGTCTTCCTTATAAGTCCTTCACTTGAGGACCTTCACTTGTGCCAGGCTAAGCATTTATTCAGTGTATACATCTTAGGTTACCTTCTGCTGCTCTTGGCTCTACTGACAACTATCACACAAAACACTTTTAATTAGGAACAGGAACTGCACAAAGTCTTGTCTTTCTTCACTTACATTCATTTATAAATTTCCTATAGCCTTTGAATCCAGTCCATCAAAGGGCCAATACAGAGAAATACAGAACAGATTGAAATGCTTGCACACACTCAAGCCTATTGTAATAATTTAAGTTCTCCAATTAAACTGTCTTACATATTTTTGAATTGTGGGAAAACTGGACAACTCAGAAAAAAAACAACATCATGCTTGGGGACCTTCAAACTTCACACAATTCAACTCAGGGCCTAACCACTGGTCCGCTGAGCAATCCAGGGTCCATTATACTTTCATTTTAATGCGTCACATATTTGTGCTTAATGATGTGATCTGAATTTGAAAAAGAAAATGCTAATAGAAGGTCAGACAGGAATACTGTCACTTTGCCTCTAACATACTGAAACTTCTCACATTATCTTCTCTCCGGTTGATCTTTAGCATGGCAAAAGCGCAACTGAGGTGTTGTTTACTCTGTTAATTTATCCTCTCCCAAATGACTCAGCCTTTTTTTCTTCATCACAGCTGTGATGAGCTTGGAGCATCTGTGTGCCAAAGTGCCTCAGCATTATTTGAAAAGTTCCGTTGGGAAACCTCAGGGTTTCAAAATTTCTCATCTCTTCCTGCTATTATTCAGGTGACCGTTTTTTACTTTGGCTCAGGTTCAAACTACTGACGGTCTGATATATTTTTTGTAGGTTTTGAGCACCCTCTCTCCATTAATCTCCTCTTCCCATCTTTTACTTCTCTCTTTCATCTTTCTTCCCTCCAGAGAACCTCTTTCCTCAATTGACTCAAAGCAAATCTGTAATCTATAATTTTGCAGCTGACTAGGAAGCAAAGAGTGTCAGAAAATGTTAGTCAGTGAGGCAGTTGGGGAGATAGAAATATGATAAGATCCTATGAGGCATTGGCTTGGAATTGATGCAACACCTACCTTCCTAAGGACAAAATGCACCTTATAGTCCACAATTACTCTTACAAAGTGCATGAACTTTTTAAACATAAAATTTTACATGACTGGCATTTAATCAAAAAGGCCAGTTTGAGTTGCAAAGACACTTTAAAAGATGTTTAAGCCTCCAAAGAATTACTTTTATACACAGTAGTTGCCCAAATGAGTCTCTAGAAACAAAAAAAATTATTGAAATTTACATTTACAGACATTTAAGATGTTGCTAATATTTTCTTTTTAAAGCATGTGTTGCTCAAAAAAAGGTTCACTCTTAATTGCAATATATTTTAAGAAGTAGAAATAACAAAAGGACTATGCTGTAAAACATTAGTCATTGTCCTTTAATTTTATTAGCATCCATGTGACCACCTTTCAACTCAGGTCCTTTTGCCTTTTCACCAAGTCAAATGAACAAACAAAACCATTTCAAACTGCATTTCAAATTTATTTGCACAATATTTTCTGAAAATTTGAAGTTGCATCTTCATTACCAATGATTTTGTTCTTAAAATGACTATTTGAGTCAGTTTATTCTCATAAAATAAAAGAGATCAGGATCTCTCATTGAACCAAAATGACAGTGAATCACCTCTTACTGCTAAATATTATCTGTCAGTAAGGTTCAGGAGGGCGAGTTCACTTGGAACACCAAGTAAGCACGTCTTTGATGACCTGATGGGACTTTGTGGTACAGACCATCATCATTTAAGGACTGATGTAATACGATCCATTTCCGAGTGTTGGTCAAGACTCTGGCAGCAGCATTTTAGAGGAGCTGCAGCTTGCTCATTTTTTTGTACAGTAAACAATAAAGATATCATTACAGCAATGTAATAATATGAAAATAAAAGCATACTACAGTTCTTCTCTGTCATATTTTGACAAGAAACTCCTTTATTAGGGCAAAATGTTTAAGATGGCTGGTTGCCAATTTAGTAATCGACTTAATGTGGATGTTAAAATTTAGGTCTGAGCCAAAATAACACTAGTTTTCTTACATAATTTGTGGTTTCAAGTGTAATTCACTCTAATAATTGAGTGCAATTGAGCACTGATCTCTAACCTTGCATTTTCCTGCCACAAATAGCCACTTTCATCTTTTCTGAATTAAGTTGGATGAAATTCTGAGCCATCTACTGTCACAATTCCAAGGTTTTGCTGTGTCTGTGTGGATTGAATTATTTCCAGTTGAGCTGCTGATTCTCCACAGGAGGGTGGAGCCGAGTAGGCTACAGCTGGCACACCTGATTTCCGTCAGGCTCTTCAGGCAGTCAGGATTTAAGGAGCTGCCAGATGGTCTCTCTTAGCCTGAGTGCCAACCTGCTGTGATAGTTCCAAGCCAAATTACCTCTTACTTTGTGTGCTTACCTTGTGTACTGTCTCCCAGAGGAAATCTCTGAGCTGCTCTTGGTTTCTTTTAAGAAGGAAGCTTTTCAAAATACATCAGACATTCCTCAATTATACTCACTTGGACTACCTGCCCTGTCGAGCTGTCTCTCAAACCAGTCTCTTTGAACCAGTGTCATCAGTATGAGAGATTATGTAATTCTCTGTAATCTAAACTAGGGGGAGCATAGACTTTAAATAAAATTTGCCCAAGAATGGAGCCTTGAGGGACCCCATATTTAATTTTTTTTTTAATGGGCAGTCTTGTAATTCTTGTTTAACTCAAAGTAGTATCACTCAGCTAATTAAGTACCACACAATCTGACCCACTTTTCCAGTCTCTCAATCACCCAATTTCTCTGTTACAGATTAAGTAGATTATAGAAATTATTCAACTGGACAAAATGTCCCTAAAGAAGATGTGAAATGAGACATGGTTTGTACCAAATGTCCTATGGCAGTTTAAAAAAAACTGCCATAGGGTTAATTCCTTAAGCCTTTGCTCTCTCATTTGTTACCAGCAATGTCAGCCCAGTCCCACAGAGTTAGGTTCAGTTTGTTGATTTCTGACCTTAGCATTCTGTTGATCCTGTCAGTGATATTTAAATGCAGCTGGAGCTTATATTTCAGCTTGGTATTTAATGGTTTATTCTCAGTTTTTGACTCTGTCTCACTTCTGTGTTAATTTGTCAAAACGTCTTTCAAACTTAGTCCATCTTTAGCTCTGTATTCTCTTAATCGCTGTTTGTGTTGTTGCTCCATGCTCATGGGATTACAGTCTCAATAAGTAATTCTCTCTCTTCTTGCTACCAAGGCTCATGCAACCACTACTGCTTCCTTTGTAATTGCATATTGACTGGTCAAAATGTGCACAGCTTTAAAGCTCCCTCTGAACAAAAATTGTGACAATGCTACATTTCAACATCATAATACAGATAAAGGTGTGACAGTGACTGACGTTTATTTACCATTTATTTGAGGTGGAGGTTGTGAGGAGGGACAGAAAATTATATCCATCTCATCTCTGCAGATAGTTGTGTGTGTGTGTGTGTGTGTGTGTGTGTGTGTGTGTGTGTGTGTGTGTGTGTGTGTGTGTGTGTGTGTGTGAAAGCTGTTTGAAAGGATGTATCAGTTTGGATAACTGAACTCTTGGCCTGATTTATCACATTACATCTGGCAGGCTTCAAGTGATATCTCTACTCTGAATCAAATGACAACCCCAGTTTCTAAAAAGCGCAGCAAATGACACTGATAGCGGTTTGCTATGATAACAGCTCATATAGATAGATATATACACACACACCTGAGATGATGAGTATGGCAGGACTGGCTGTTAGTGCTGCACAGAAGGAGTCAAGTGTAACTCAGTGGGCATATGGGACAGAACTGACAGGCTGTGCGTGACGATGAGGAACAAGGAGAGCAGGGATGGAGACAGGATCATGCATGTCAGACAGGAGAGCAAGCCTGAAAGAAAGTGGTCAGAAAAGAGAGTCAGGGTGGGGTGGTAGAAGAGGGGGTAGAAGTGGCAGGTCAGTGCACATGGCTCATCTTCCATCCATCATGCATCCCCTTTGTGGTTCAATCAAACCCCACATGGCTTTACTAAATTTGACTGCAGGTGCTCAGGTGAATGTCTATTCATGCAGACATCTGCACCTACTTGTGTGTGGTACAGTGACTAGCAAAAGTATGCACACTTTTTTTTTTTTTTTTTTTTTTTTTTTTTTTTTTTTTTTTTTTTTAACTCTTTTTATGTTATAACATCAGACTTTGGTGTATTTTATTTGAATTTTCATATTAAGGACACAGAAAGTAGTGCATGCAATTTTTGGTAATGCAAACCTGAAAAATATGGTGAATACTTGTGTTCAGCCTTCTGAAGCTTGTACTTTTGTAGAATTATATCTTTTTGGCTATGTCTCTGCCAGCTTTGAAAATTTTATGACATTTCAAAAACTTAAAGAAATTTGGAGAGTTAAGTCAGATAGGATGGACACCATCTATGACCTGTAATTTTCAAGTCTTACAATAGAATCTATTTTAGTACTTGAGTTCAGACTTTTTTTCTTCCAGGATGTAGCTCCACCCATGTTTTTGGCATTTCTGACCATTTCCCTGTCCCTGCTGGAAGAAAAGCTTTCCCACAACATGATGCTGCCACAATGTTTCATCATGGGGATTATATGTCTAGACAGTGACAGACAGCATGTTGCTGTATTCAGTCTTGGTCTCATCTGACTAGATCAGTTTCTTTTACAAGTTTCTTGTGTTCTCTACATGGCTTGTGCAAACTGTCAGTGGGACTTGTGGCTTTCTTTCAACAACGGCTTTCTTCTTGTCGCTCTTACATAAATGCCTCTTGTGGATTTGTGGAATACATGACAAACAGATCACATGACTAAAAGCTCTGTCAACATAGTCTCCCATTTGAGCTCTGAATCTCTGCTCCTCCTGCTCCTCTGATCGGTGCTCTCCTTGTCTATTAGAATTTTGTTTTAAAATCCAACCTTACTTTAAACTTCTCAGTAACTTTATCCCTGACCTGTCTGCTGTGTTCCTTGGGCTTCATGTTGCCATTTGTTCTCCAACATTCTCTAATGAACCTCTGAGGCCTTTGCAGAAGAGCTGGATTTATACTGAGACTAAATTACACACAAGTGGACTGGGAATCCTAGTAAAGAGAGGCAAATAAATATGCACTCCACACATTTCAGTTTTTTTTTTAATGTTAAAAAAACATTTAAACTGTGTATTCGCTATCCTTACATTTCATAGATATTGTATTTTCTGTTAAAGAAAAAAATATTGAAGTTTATGGCTGTAACATAATGAAATATAGAAGTTCTACTTTTGCATTGAATATCCACTGAGCCATATTTCCTATTTATTATTCTTAGATATGAAAATGGATGTGCAAATTTACATGTTTTAAATTGCTGTACTTTGTGTAAATTAGAGCAAAAACGCTTACATTTCCAAAGCCTGCCTATGGGGGACATTGGATATGGCAGAATTGTTCTGTAGCCATATTGTGTGTAGTGATAAAACTAATTTCACAGGCCATTAGACTTATTTGAAAAGCAGCAACCAGACTCACAGTGAGGCATAGTGTGTCATGAAAATTATAGTTTACGGTACCTCAAAATACTAGCTAAAGATGATTTCAGCTGCGATGGGTCACGTTGTCATGTGGGATCTGTCAGTATGAGACCTACTGTGCAGGTCCAAGGCCACTTCCTGGGCACACTAATGAGGGGGGAA
This sequence comes from Anableps anableps, assembly GCA_014839685.1. NCBI lineage: Eukaryota > Metazoa > Chordata > Actinopteri > Cyprinodontiformes > Anablepidae > Anableps > Anableps anableps. Next base: position 21,459,274 of record CM026069.1, read on the forward strand.
ATCAAGCTGTCAGTCCACCCCCTCCTGAGCAAAGCCACCCTGATGTTATACAAATACACCTCAGAGGTGGCATTTACTGAACTACCTCTCTTGCCAACTCTTTGTGCTGGCAAAAGGTAAATTTGTTCACCTTCATTTATAATGCAGGGCGGTAATTGGCTGGAGCATCGATCAAAGAGCAGAGTCTACCTTTTTTATTTGAGCTTGTCCTCCCTCCCTCTTCTCTTTACTTTATCTCCCTTTCCCTCTCGGTCTTTCTCTTCCCTTCTTCACTTTCCTTTACTGGCTGCCCTTCTCACTCCGCCACACTGATAATCCTCTCTGTCTGCCCCTTACCCCTGGCTCAGCATTTACTTTGTTCAAACCTGGTCCCAAGGTTGTTTTGTCATGCTACAGTAGCTTCACACAGTGTGTTTTGTCATTTTTCCCTTAATCAGGATATCGTTATTTGTAACACCATCCAGTGTGTTCATCAGTTAGGGTACAAATTTTCCTAGTAATCTTTTTTTGGTTCTGTATTATTCCAACTTCTTAATTTATTTTGTTTCATCAGAGCCCTCATATTTGCTGCATTCGCTGGAATTCAGTGGATGACAAATCCCTCCCTTTAGACTGTGATTTTATTGCTTCCTCATCTCTCCGGTCTAACTGATCAATCTCACCTCTTGTTTTCAAGTGCCTTTCATTTGAGCAGGAAGTGACGGTGAGTCAGTGTAGGTGACATGGTGAAAATGTTGTGACATTTTAATTTGTGCTGCCTCTCTTCTTTTATGGGATGCTGCAGTTGGTGATCTTTCCTGTCTCTGACTGTAATAAGGTCAGCTTGTGTCTGCAGGATGTCACAGTCATAGTCAAGGGCACATGCAGCAGTGTGTGAATATAAATCACTGCTTAAACATACCTCAGTTATACCTTCTATGAACTACAAAGCAATGCTAGGAGTGAATAAAAAAATCTATTTTCAAACCTTTGGATAAGGTGGCCATGATCCCTGCGGTCAGAGCTCAAGCTCTTTGTAAAGGTTCTTTATATTTTGTAAGGAGGTAATATTAGAACCACAAACAAAACAACACTTATGTTTTAGATATGGTGCATTGTTTACATTTTTAAATACCACTAAAATCAGTGATTGAGCCAAGATACAGGTGCCCTATAAAACTATTCATATCCCTTGAGCCTTTCAAAGTTTTGTCATGTTTACTATCACAAACTTCAGTGGATTTAACTGGGATTTTATATGGTAGACAAACACAAAGTTGTGCATCCAAGAAGAATAAATGGTTCTCACCTTTTGTTTTTTTTTTCCCAAAAAATCTGACAGGCAGGGAAACAGACATTTGTATTCAGCCCACATTGTGAAAACTAGAACCCCTTTTAGCTGCTATTATACACTGCTCACAAAATTAAAAGGAACACTAAAATAACACATCCTAGATCTCAATTAAATATTCTCATTGAAAAACTTTATCATTAACACAGTAGAATTGATTGAGAAGAAAATAACAGAAAATTTATCAATGAAAATCAGAATTATTACTCCATGGAGATCTGGATTTGGATTCATACTCAATATGAAAGTGGAAAATAACATGACAGGCTGATTTAATGTCAGTGAATATTCCTCAAGATAAACCTGAATGAGGCTCAGTAGTGTGTGTGGCCTCCATGTGCCTGTATAACCTCCTGACAACGCCTGGACATCCTCCTGATGAGACGGTGGATGTTCTCCTGAGGGATCTCTTCCCAGACCTGGATTAGAGCATCAACTAGCTCCTGAACAGTCTGTGGCGCGACGTAGTGTTGGTGGATTGACCAAAACATGATGTCCCAGATGTGCTCAGTTGTATTCAGGTCTGGGGAACGGGCAGGCCAGTCCATAACATCAATGCCCTCATCATGCAGGAACTGCTGACACACTTCAGCCACATGAGGCCGAGCATTGTCATGCATAAGAAGGAACCCAGGGCTCACTGCACCAGCATATAGTCTCACAATGGGTCTGAGGATCTCATCCCGGTACCTTATGGCAGTCAGGGCACCTCTGGCTAGCACATGGAGGGCTGTGCAGCCATCCAAAGAAATGCCTCCCCACCTCATAACTGACCCACCTCCAAACTGATCATGCTGGAGGATGTTGCAGGCAGCATAACGTTCTCCACGGTGTCTCCAGACTCTGTCACATGTGCTCAGTGTGAACCTGCTTCCATCCAATGGCAAATCTGCCAATTTTGGTGTTCCCTAGCAAACACCAATCGTCCTGCATGGTGTTGGGCTGTAAGCACAGGCCCTATATGTGGATGTCATGCCCTCATACCATCATCCTCCTCTTAGAGTCTGTTTCTGACAGCTTGAGTAGAAACATGCACATTAGTGGCCTGCTGGAAGTCATTTGTAGGGCCCTGGCAGTGGACTTCCTGTTCCTCCTTGCACAAAGGACGAGGTAGCGGTCCTGCTGCTGAGTTGTAGCCCTCCTATGGCCCCCTCCATGTCTCCTGGTGTACTGGCCTATCTCCTGGTACCTATTCTATGCTCTGGACACTGTGCCGAGAGACACAGCAAATCGTCTTGCTACCACTCACATTGACGTTCCGTCTTGGATTAGCTGCACTACATGAGCAACTTCAGTGATCTGTAAAAAATGCCTCATGATGCCTCTATGCGTGACAGCACTGACAAAATGAAAACGTGACTAAAAGTTCAACCAGAAAGGACGAGAACAGAGAAATGATCACTGGTCACCACCTGCAGAATCACTCTTTTGTAGGGATTGTCTTGCTGATTGCCTCTCATTTCCACCTGTTGTATGTTTCATTTGCACAGCAGCAGGTGATGTTGATTCACAATAAGTGTTACTACCTAACTTGTGACATTGAGTCCACGAAGGTGTGACTGATTTGGAATTACATTGTTTTGTTCAGGTTCCCTTTTATTTTTTTTGAGTAGTGTCGACTGAAATTTATACTACTTATAAGGTCAGTCCGACTGAATGGAGGGCATCTATAAACAATCCATTCAAAAATTCTGCTACATGTTCTAAATTAAATTCAAGTTTGAACTTTGACTGGGTCATTTTAATACATGAATATTGTTTTTCCTTCTGAAAAGCCAACCTCTAGTTTAAATTTTTTTTCCTCAGGATTTTCTTGCAGGATTACCCTGTATTCAGCTCTATCCAATTAAACTCTTACTGCCTTTCCTGTCACAACTGAAGAAAGACCTTCCCACACCATGATGGTGCCACCCCATGTGTCACTATACAAGAGTCCCACAGTCCCACATTACTTATTCAGACCGTGATCTCATAAGCATGGAGCAACAACGCAAACAGCGATTAAGAGAATACAGAGTTAAATTGAAGATGATCAAGTTTGAAAGACGTTTTGACAAATTAACACAGAAGTGAGACGGAGTCAAAAACTGAGAATAAACCATTAAATACCAAGCTGAAATGTAAGCTCCAGCTGCATTTAAATATCACTGACAGGATCAACAGAATGCCTTATCTCAAGCAGCTGATGAGTGAGAGGCCTGGCACACTAGATCTGGCTCCTAAAATGCTTTGATTATACTTATTTTCTTTTGAGGTAGATCAAGTATCATTTAATGAAAGTTATATGTGCATTGTTAACACAGAAAATTTTACTTGCATCTCCAACAGAAGTTGGTCTAAATCATTTCAAATGAGCGAAGCTGAGACTGCATGCTTATTATCTTATTCCATCCTGCATAGTTAATCTTTAAATCTCATACAGAGCATGCTCTTTCTGATGCCTCAGCCCAAGCACTTTTCCTGCATCCTTTTCAAACCATTTTGCAATCCACCTCTCCATCACAGCTCCTCCTTTTCTGACTGCATCTGGCTTAATTTACGTCATGTCTGTGGCCGCTGACGCTGATTTGTTCTGTCTCTTAAGGGGTTTTTACTGCTGCTATCTCTGCAATCTACAACTGCAGCTAGAAAAAGCAGAGAGTTTTCAGGACTTATGCGTGTCCTAAAATACAAAATACAATTATTATTACTACTAGTACTACAACTGCAGTAGTTAGTTTTAATTTTAACCAAAATAATATTTATTCTAAACAAAGCTTGAAAAACATTCAAAGGTGTTCTTTTTTAGATTGTGGACAATATTTGCTTATCTCAAATACTTTTCAGTTGATTGGCACAATATGAAAGTTTGGGTGAACAATAATGTATTTTGATGACTTCTTTTTCAGACTTTTAATGTTTTTTTTTTACACCTAGATACACCTCTCTTTAGTCACTTCTGTGCCAGATCCTTCTGTTGCCCTTCCTGCAATTTATCTGGTGTTATCCTTAATGCTTCCCTTCGTAACTCCTGTATTTTGTAAGTTCTATTTTTCAATAAATGTGTTTATTTTAAAGGGACCTCACTATGGATAGGGTCATGACTGCCATCTGGTTACAACTTGTCAATCAACTGGTCCGTAAATCCCTTCCTTCATTGTATTCCATTTATCTGAAATGGAGTTGCATAAAAGGTCTAGAAGGAGAAATCCAGATATCTCTTTCTCCAGCTCATCCAAGGATCATGAGTCCTTTCAATGCTAGGAGGGACATACAGTCCCCACACTGAGTTCTAGGTCTGCTTTAGAGTCTCTTGGAGGACTAGTGGTTCTACCCTGAATTATCCTGACTTGAGGAGCTTTGTACCCTATTGCTGAGGGTGAGCCCAGCCACCAAAAGAAGGAAGCTAATACTAGCTGCTTGTATCCACAATCTCATTCTTTAGGTCATAATTCTTATCTTGTAACCATGGCGGGTGAGGGTTGGAAAGAAGATGGGCCAGGAAATTTAGTTTTACCTGTTAACTCAGCTCTTTCTTCACCATGATAGACTGGAGCAACAGATGTATAAATAAAAACAAGGGCCCAATCTTTCTGTCCACTCCACACATTTTCCCACTATTACTTATGCACAAAACATGATGGACCCTTCCCAGAAGATAAACAGTCCATGTTTTTTTCTTTTGAGAATGAAGCCTTGGCATTTCCGTAAACAAAAACCAAGTTATAAATATGAGAGGAAATTCACTGGATTTATTGTCTATTATTTCTTAAGTTAAGTCTGAATGTAAACAGCAACCATTATTATAGAGCTTCTGCAGAGATTCTTATGTATCTTGTATTCATGGTGGATAGCATGACGTAGGTCCTTGATTGGGAGTTGAAGTTTATATCTTGGTCTTGACTGATGTCTGTGTTTTACAGAGCTTGGGACAGCATCTTTGAAGCAGTCAGAAACCTTTACAGCTCCTCCTTTCATTCAGATTAGTGTGCATACATTTTCTATGACCGCTTTATTCTTGCATGGTCAAAGGAGGTTGATGCCTACCTTCAATAGTAAATGGGCGAGAAGTAACATACACCCTGGACAGGACGACATAGAGACCGCCAAGATGCAAACATGCATGCACGCATCCATATCTAACCTAATTAACCTATGCATGTTTTTGGATGGACTGCACAGTAGCACAGGTGTTAACACTGTTTCAGATGGAGTCTGCATGTTCTCCCCGTGCATGAACAGTCCAAAAACATGACTGTTAGGTTAATCGGTTTCTCTAAATTGCCCTTGGGTGTGCGCTTAAGGGTGCATGCTTGTTTGTCCTGTGTCTCTCTGTGTTGCCTTGTGTCGGACTCTTAACATGTCCAAGGTGTAACTTTGCCTGTTTCCCTTTGACTGTTGGGATAGGCAGCAGTCCCCAGTGAGATTGAAAGGTAAAAAAAAATTTTTTAAAAATGAACGCATGTTTTTTGACTGTGGGAAAAAACCTGTGTACCTGGAGAAAACCCCAGCATGCACAGAGAGAACATGCAACAGTGCTAATAACTCTCTTAGATTATTGTCACACTGAAATACACATTTCATCATCTATATTAGATACATTAGTTAGTGTGACTGATATAAATAATTTGAATGTTTCATATTCACATTGCTGGAGAATTGTGACTATACTGTAGATGGTTTACATTAGCCAGCTTGTAAATAAAAGATAAAGCCTAGAGTAGAGGAAGAATTTGATGCTTTTGATGATGCCTTTAGGGGGAAAAAAAATCTCTCCATCAGTGATGACATTTACAGAGTTATTAGCAAATGATGACCCTTACAGACTCAACACAAAAATCAACAAGCTTATTTGCAGTTTGGTAAAGATTTTTTTTTGGTCGATCCTGAAGATAAGCAGTGAAACACTGACAGGCTGAGTTATTTTCAGGGCAGCTACAAAGTCTTTGGTAGAACACTCTTCTTTGTGGAAACACATCACAGATAAATATCATAGTTTGATATCAGCTTTTAAAATCAAAAGGGGAAAGGCATTCTTTTTAGTCTTATCTTTCTGTTGTGACATTTAACAACCCCACGATATGAGATCCTGCACAGAGGGGGAACAGATATGTCACTCTCTGTTTACAAAGTCACATGTTAGGTTTTGAGGTTCTTGACAGAAAATTCTGTTGTTCAGCTATTGCTGCTCCACCTTCACCCATAGTCACAAACTGCAGGTTTATGCCCCATGTCCTTTCCTCCTAGTGAATTGTGGTAAATATTTGAAATCTGTAAAATGGATCAGCTGGAGGCTTTTATCAGAATTCAGAGAAAGGAGATGGAACAAAAACAGCAACTACAGTAAATCTATGCCAAAAGAGCTTTACCTTAAAATTAGAAGCAATCTAAAGACTGAATAATAGCTTAGTTCGTTATGCAGCTTAGATGAATGTGTTTGTCTACAACAGGCTCAGAAACAGGCACACATCATGATATTTATGTATTTTCAATTTCTTTCTCAAGTGTGTGTGCATGTTTGTATGTGTTTCTGCATTTTCCCCTCCTTGGCTAAGAGGCACAGGCATATGGCACGTGGGTGTTTGGCAGATGCTCCTAATCACGGGCTAGCTTTGCATTTGTATGTGACTGTTTTCACAAGAGATTCAGATCCGTAGCAAGGGCAATGTGATGCTGGAGTGTTTGCTGGAGTAAAAAAAGAAGAGAAGATGCAGCTGGGGGGCTCTGCAGGGTGCCCTCTATGTCTTGTGAAGTATGTGATGCAGTGAAAGAAAAGATGAGATAAATGGGGAACACATTTTCAATGAGGAGGTGGGCCACGAGGAGGGTCAGTAGGGGGAAAAGATGTGCTAAGAATGAGTGAATAACCTTTTAAACTGAGGGGCTTAAAGTAAGGATCAACTGGACCAACCCTCATGTGTGAACATCTTCAGACTATAACTTCGTTGAAGCATCTTTTGATTTCAGTTCAGCATTTAGTCCTAACGGCAAAAGACCTAAATGAAATTATAGTTAATCTGTTTAACCAGAAACAAAGTTCAGCTGTCCTGGTAGAATCTTTATTCACTAATGTTTATCCTTTGGCTGAAGCCATAATTTAAAGAGATGTTCCAAAAGCTTCAAAGGATCTTACTGTAATAATGTATGAGTCAGGAGAAGGATTTAAAAACAATCAGACAGATAGATAGATAGATAGATAGATAGATAGATAGATAGATAGATAGATAGATAGATAGATAGATAGATAGATAGATGCACCACAGTCATCAATAACTTGAGAAAATGTGGAGTAACAGTATTTTAACATTACTGAAATTGAATGTTTCTCCAAAAGTGAGAATCAGAAAAGAAAATAGTCATTGTGGCTACCAAGCTCAAAGAAATCACCTCCTTTTGGCTAAAACCTTCTGGTAAAATGTGTTATGGTCTGACAGGACCAACCTTGAACTTTGGACTGCAAGTCCAAAAAAGTTCTTTGGTTTAAAAAAAAAAAAAAAAAAAAAAAAAGTGAAACGTGGTGGTGGCAGCATCTTGATCTGGGGTTACTTTTCTTCACATGGAACTGGGCATTTTGTCAAGGTGAATGAAAACATGACCAATTCCACATACCAGTCAGTTTTGACCCCAAACCTTCAGGTACCTGCTAAAGAAGAGAAATTTCCACATCATAAATACTTCAAGCATACATTAAAATCAAGAAAGGAATTACTTAATGGAAGGAAAATTAAAGTTATAGAGCTACCTAACTTATTGCAGCATTTTACATTTATTTTCCCCGTCTAACAGAGTCGTTTTTCGGTTGAATTGCACAGAATAAATGTAATTTTTTTAAATAGAAAAAATTCTGGGAGGATTTATCATGGTCCCATTTTTTTTACATAAAAAGAATTGCATTTTAACAGGGGTGTGCCACTGTAAAACAACAAAAAAAAAACCCCACACATTTCATTGGTATTACATGGTCGACATTAGTATTGTGATGTATTAACTTGATCACTAATGACCTCTTGGATGCTCCAGCCTCTCCTATCCTTTTTCCCTGACAGTGACAGATATTTCTGCAGGGCAGTCTTAATATGCTGCTTCACTGCTAGAAAAGCAAATAAAATCTCCTGTGAATGGGCTATCTGAAATATGCAGAACTTTATCATTTGTTTATAAAGATTCACATTGCAATTTTTTAACAAGGAAAAAACTGAGATGAAAAGTATTTTTTTTACAATAAAATGTGGTCTGTCCTGGGCCAAGACAGACCACAGTCAGATGATATATCTGATTCGACACACACAGCTGCAGGCTGGCAACATTTTCATCCAGAACACTTGGGAAGTTGCCCCTTCACCATTTTATACCTTTGCTCTTTTGCTAATTTCATACTTTCTTTTTTTGGATACAAAAAAGCGCTATTTGTGATTGGATGTTTTGTTAGGCCATGCTTCATCTTGGGGCATTTCATGTGAATGAACTGGAAAAGGTGTGAATTGATTCAAAGCAGTTCTGGATTACAGTTATCATTTTTAATATATTCGACATGTAACTGTGGTATTTGGGGATTTGGTAGGACTCAAACCCAGGCACGAGGAAGGCAAGGTTTTTGCAGAGTGAATGTTCAAATCACAAACCAAGAAAATATACTGAGAAAAACTGCTGATACAGAAGGAAAAACAAGCATGGGGTGACCACCAAGAAAATGAGGTGGGAAGCAGGAGAATCTGACAATGAAAAACTAATCGAGTATAAATACTGAGGGTGATTAGAGGAGTGAAAACAGGTGAAAAGTTGCACTGATGCATGTCAGCCGGGAGTAAAAATGAACAGGGGAAATTGAGGGAGGCTGATCTGACACAAAATAGACACAGGGAACAGTATCTAAGCAGAATATAACTAAACACAAGTGAGCACCAAGGACACAAAGGCATAAATAAGTAACAAATCACATGGATTATTGATTTTTTTTAATTTATTTATTTTTTTTATTTATTTTTTTTTTTTTTATTTTATTTTTTTTTCAGTTTCTGATACACTACAATTAAAGCTGTCCCACGGTTAGCAAAACCTAGCAGTTAAAGGGCAAAACTCCAGCCCAGATTTGCACAACTACTACCAGCTTCACACTTCTTGTAAAACACTACATACATGTTGTCTGTAACCATATATCTTTCCATCGTTCTGCTGAGGTCCACAACTGGTTTCAGCAGCAACTGCAATATACATTTCTTTATTATTATTATTATTATTATTATTATTATTATTATACTTGATTTACAGTCCTACACCTTCCGCCGCCTACCTTTCCCAAACCCCACTGAGGTGTTTTTCACAGCATGGTGGTGGAAGGTGTACGACGTCTGACAGTATGCTCCAGATGCCGCTCATCCAAGCTATGGAGGAAGCCTGTGACCAAAACATCAGTACAGGAATGGATTTGTCACTTCAAAAGATTCTTCCCAAGTTGCCTTGTTAATGATAACATTGCCTGTAAAGTTCACGAGGTCCTGTGACCAAACACAAGAGGGCAGAAAGTGGCAGATCATGTTTAGTGTGATCTTTGTTCTTTTCTGTACTTGGGTAATTACAAAAGACTGTAACAGGAAGAAAAATTAATTATTCAAGTGGTCCGCACAACTGGTGTCATGTAGTGTTGGTGAATTTATTTTTACACTTTCTCAGTATAAATGCTACAAGTGTTTTAAGATAAGCACAGAAGTGTTTAACTGAATCTAACAGAATCAGACAGTACGTATGATGGATGTGTTGGATGTTTGGACAAGAAAACTGGGTTTTTCTGAGAAATTGTAGTTTTGACTGAAGTATTCCATTTTGCAGATAATTTGAGGTGTTGTGCTATTTGTGTGAAAGGTTGTTCTTGTGTAAAGTGTTATGAAAAACCGGGTCCTGTTTTCAAAATTGTGCATAAGCAATAAGAAAAACTGTAAAATGCCATACATTTTTAAAAAATGGCCTGGCAAAATCCTGCAGAATGGCTTGTTGGAAGTGTAACTGACATAAAATCATAGATGATACAACAACAGGCAATGGGGTGAGTTTAATCAGGGATTGATTAAATAAAAGCCATGACAAGATTAGGAATAGGATCAAAATATCTTAGCTGAGAGCAATCAGCAACAGTATTAGTTTTATAAAATAATTACTAACTCTTACTTCTCAGAAAAGCACAACCAAAATTAATAAATTAATAAAATTAGACAAAGCCAAATAAAACAGATTGCTCAAAAGCTTTAACCTTTTAAATCAGTGATGGCCAAACTTTTTTCACAAAGATCAGAATCATCAAGTTGTCAGTCTAAAAAGAATGTTTTTTTTTTTTTTTGTTTTTTTTTTAATCTGCTGAAGAATAAACTAAACATGGAATATCTTAGTAAAATGAACAAAGTAATATGATTTTGTTGAAGAGGAATCTGTAAATTACTGTAGATCCAAACCATAAAAAGGATCTTGCATGTTTGCTTTATTAAACAAGAAGAATAAAAAATTCCAGATGATTTTGATCGATTGCTTTCTATTTTCTAGTCTCATCTCAGCAACAATAATAGCAAGAATACTTGCTGCCTTCAGCAAAGTTGAAAGTATTGTTGACCCAACTCTGCTTTTTGGTTAACAGTCACTAGATATTTGTGATCTTATTTACTGTTAATTTAAAACAAAAGAAAAAAGGGTGGTTAATAAAAGATTAATGTTTTAATGTACCAAACAATTTCCATTTCAGAAATATTTGTGTTTATCCGATTATTTTATTAGTCTTGCCTTAAAAAATAAATAAATAAATTGATCTGCATCAACCTCCTGTGCTGGAAAATTTGGTACCATTCTTAAACTGCATTTGTGAGCAGAACAAAATCCTTCTGTGGACCAGAAACGGGCCCAAGGACACCTCTGTTTTAAATCATCATGAACATAATGACTGTATTTATCCAAGTCAAGAAAACAATAAATGATTCAGACATATGGAAAAGCAATGTATGCTCAAGTGTATCTGCATTCATTCAGTTTGTTTTAAATGTTTTCTATTCAAGGCTATACATTATTTTAACATCTGTTTATTAGCATGAAAAGGTCAAATAAGCATTTCAAATGCAATATAAAGCTTTATGGCACGTTTGCCCATTAAAAATCTGCTTCCGTTTGCTATCACCATTTAATGGGGGGGGGAAACAGTTATACATCGCCTAATTACTTGTTATTTTTTCATTTTGAATGTTGATATGGGAGTTTGAGGCTCCAGCTCTCATCAGAGAGCCCAGCTTTTATCTTAATCCTTCTCCCTCACATTATCTCACACATTCAGATGGACATTTAAGTCTCTCCAAAGAGGAAGTCGACGTGAGCAGCACTGACAGGGGCGTAATATTTATTGTACTACAAGGTCACAAATTCAACAGCCAGTGACCTTGACACAGCTTCTGACAGAGTGCTCAGCAGAGTGAAAAATGCTCTTTAGCTCCGAAAGCATGGCTCCGGACCTGTGAATCTGTTCAGCTAACAAGAGTCACAGGAAATCCCTACGTGTTGCAGCAAAGATGAAACGGGTCTTAAAGTCTCCTCCAAAGTGGAGGGGCGCCGATCATAAAATCAAGCCCCTATATTCAATCTTGTCTTCCTCTGAGGGAGATCAAGCAAGTGTGCGTAATGCGTTTTAGGGGAGAGATGGAAGGAGGCGCATTTGGGAAATCTCGCTGAATTACAAGACGAGCGTTCACCCTTGAAGAATTTCAGGTCGTCCTTGTGAAACTAAACCCATGCACACCACCACCCCCACCCACACCTCCTCCTGCCTCCCTATCTCCTCCTCCCCTCCCAACAAACCCCCTTCTCTCCATCCTCTCTGCTTCCCCTCCCCTCCGCGTGCAGATTGGTCGCTGGGATGGAGCGACTGCGCTCCAGCGTGCCGTTAGCGCACGATCATGCCCGTGGCCGGTCAGTGTGTAGGATGCTGTGTAAGTCCGTGGCTTAGGAGGGGACAGGTGTTTGCGTGCCGTGCTAAAGAAACGCTTCAAAAACAGGGGAAATTAGTGGATTAGTGAGCGGACAGCACATACTGACGCGGCTGCAGCGCTCTGCATCTGCAGGCGAGGAGGGTTTCCCCCCTCCCGCTGTAATATTTACGACAAAACGGAGGCAAAATATTCTGGTCACGTTTTTGGCTGACAGCCGGCTGTCCTGGAGAGCGCTGGAGTGAATCGAGGGTCCAGTGCTGGAGAAGGCGCAGCGCACCGACACCTGCAGTACGATGTAAAGGGAATTCCCACCAGCAAAACTGGTAAGTTTAACACTTGTCTTTGGCACTTCTTCTCATGAGACTATGTTTTTTTTTTTATGTCTTTTATAAGCTATATTAATCCGCCTACTGTATTTTTACATACCAAAAGTCTAATCGTGATTCAAATATGCAAAGATGCATTTTGCACATTTAAACAGCGAAATCTAAAGCAATGTGTCGGATTTAATCTTTTAACATAGACACTATAATGACAATCCTCTGTAATTTGATACAAACAGTTGCGGAAAGACCTATGCAACTGTTGGAACTGAGAACGAGGAGCAGCAACAACAAAATTAACAGACTTTCAATGAGGCCTTTGATAACATTGTTTTAATTTTAATACAAAACAGTTAATTGGCTTGTCAAAAACTCTTTGAGGAAATAAGAACATTTCCAAAAAATGTTTTTTGTAATTATGCGAAATAGTAAGATACAAAAGGTCCATTTCAGTATCCTTCAGTTTCATGGATTCGTGAGGCTTACCATGGAGGTGGTTCCTCTAATCGTTTTAATTGCATCGTCTCAATCAACACAATGAGGGTTTTTTATTTACTGTTTTGGTCTCATAAAACTCCTCTTTTCTGCACCTCTTCGACTGGAGATGAGCTGTTATAACCCATGAGATCAGGACTCTTTATTAAGACTTCACTGTAGTTATTTACCTTTAATAGTAAAGTCACTGCCAGAGGCTGTACTTTCAGAATTGCTGCCTTGTTCCCCCCTTTTTTTGGACCAAGAATATGGTGGATATGCAAAGGGACTTTTTAACTACATTTTTAGGAAAACTAAGATATTTCGTTTTTACGAATAAGTTTCACTAATTACAACTACCTCTTTATGATGATCTCAATAGAAGGTGGTCTTCATGCTTAAAAGCTTTAAAAATGCTAATTTATTTGTTTTATTATAATACATTTTTCAGATGATCAAAGTGGAGTCCAGATTCCTTAAAAACACTAGTAAATGTTAATTACTCTTGAATTTGGAACCTCAAATCAAAAACCAACTTCAGCATCATTAGCCAGCACATTTTTATGGCCACATTTCCTTGCAATCCGCAGTCCCCATTGACTGGACCTCACTAAAAGCAACAGAAAAACCTGTTCCACTCCAAATGATAGATAACATTTTTCCATGCACTGATGACACCCTGGGTTGTGAGCCAGATTTCCCACATTAAATGTCGCCACAGGTCAGTGTCACTGCAGTGTAATCTGAGGTTCCCCATAAATACTTGAAATCCCATATGAATGTTTCACAAATGTACCTGTTGTAAACATAAAATAATCAATCTTCAATTTCATATTTACACCAACACCCTTTCTGCTAGGGTCACAGTACATGCAATACTTATCCGTTTTACTTTGTAGTTTGGGAAGTTAACAATAAACTTGGCCGCTGCCTGTAATGAAGCCATTTTACCAGCCAGAACTGCCAGACCAAATTAGTACGCTAGAGAAATAAATCTACTTACACACAAATTTACTAAACATAATTTTGCATTGAGACAAATGTGTCTAGAATGTCTTTGATCTGTAAATTAGAGGGGTCTTGTTTTAAATAAATAGCACATTATAAATAAATAAATACACATAGGGTTGATTAACATGCATGTAAATATTATGAAGACAGATATTCTGTGATAGAGTTAATTCAAGAAAGCTATTATTTAATAGGCTTAGAGGCGAACGATAAATAAAATAAAATAAAATAAAATAAGAAGTGTTAAATGTAGAAATTGAAAACATTTAAGCATGGACAATATAAGTGACTTATTTTGTTTGTGGCTTTTGATCTTAACTGAAGGTATGTCCCCTATTCACATTCTTCTTAAGACCTCCTTCAACTTTGAGTCATATCTCAACATTGCCTTACTTTCTGCTTTTATGTAAATGTTTATGCAAACAGGTGTACAGAAATATCAACCTGCATTTAGGTTGTGTTTTGTGCTCTCTGCAGGTCTACATTGTTATTTTGTTTGTTTTGCGCTTGGTCTCTGCTTCATCTTTCTTATCTGCTGCAGACTGATTTTAATACAGATCTTGTAGTGATAAGCTTTAGAATAAGTTTGTTCTGCAGTGTTTTGTGAAATGCTTCCCACTGCTGAGAAACATTGCATCTGCAAAGCTAGGTCATATAAGGTAAATTGCTTTTGTTTCAAATCTTAGCCTTTTTAATTCAGTTTTTTATATTAGATTCTTCATTTTTTTTTCAAACAGGTCCTTTCATCAATCCATTGTCTGTGTGTATGTGTGTGGGGGGGGCTAAGTCCAGTTGTTGGGCAAGGGTACACCCTGGTACAAGTCTGTGCATCATAGAGATACACATGACAAACAACCACTCATCCCTAAGAGGAATTTGGAGAGACCAAATTCAGTTTTTGGACCAAGAGAGGAAGCTGGAGTACCCAGAGAGAACCCACACATACACAGAAAGACCCCTGGCTGAGATTTGATCCCAAGACCTTCCTGTTGCAAGACACCAGTGCTACTAACTGCTCCACCATGAAGCCCACAAACAGGTTCAAACCATATTACAACTGTGAAAATTGCCTCTTTGCATTGTATTTTTTTTTTCATACAGTAGATTACAGATTAGAAACCTTAAGCATCATTTGTGCTATGTGTGATCATTAATTATTTATATAAGGACAAGAGGCAACATCACCATGTGTGTGTGAGAAAAAGAGCAGGCCGCATGACACAGTTCTGCAGTTAAACAGGATTTCACTAATATTTCAAAGCAAAGACAAGATGATTGGAATTGGCGTGTCTTTCCTGTTTTCACGTTTAGCAAAATTTGCAGGAGCACCGAGATTACTGTATAAGTGCAATTAACATCAACTCTGAAATTTCCAAAAGCTTGCCAACATTCCTAGTCCAGCTTGTCCCATGACAAACAAAATGTGCCAGCTGTGTTGTAATATGTTCAGCTTCCTACTGACATCAAACTCCTGATTGTCACAGCCAATAAACACCTGACAAGTCACCACAGAAAGTACATTTTGTTTTACAAACTTCTTAAGCCTTTTTGTGTTACCTCTCACTTCATTTCTGAACAACTTAGTGATAAATAAAATAGCTCTTAGTCTCCTTTACTCTATGACAACTTCCACACTAAAGAGTGTTGTTACTACGACCTTGTGGCCTTTGTATGGTATATCAATCGATTGGAAAATTATCTGTTTTAAAGTTTCTTACCACCCAGCAGCAGGGAGGACCACTCAATCTAAAAATCATACCATGCCATTTAGAAGTTAATTTTTTGTAACAGCTACAATCATGTTATTTACATTTATTTATTGTAATTTAGATTTTGAAACTTAGTCCAAAAATGTAAAAATCAGCCAATTCCAGTAACTAATTAACTTCTTGGTGCATCTACATATTAAACAGAAAATGTTAGTTATGCAGCTTTAGTAGGAAATGGTTTGCGACTTACGACTAAAACATAATTTTGTGACTTTTAAATGAAAATACAATTAAATGACTTCTCCAGAAACACCTCATTCTAAGAACATTCTGAGTATAAACCTTCAAAAGACTAAAATTGTAATTAAAAATACCTGAAGGTGTTGATCCACACTGACACATGATACCATGTTTTCCCGATTCTCACTCTTATTCTGAGAGTTAGCCTGAGAGTTTGCTTTGAATATGGGTCATTGTAGGTTTGCATCTAAAAATGTATTTATAGACAAGCTTTGATGCATGCTGCTGGTGGGGGAAATATTCCACCACACGCGTGTCACTCTCCTACTAAAAGAGGAAGCTCAGTTGAGGGAAGCTGTCATTTTTGGTTTTGGCGTGGTGAGAAACGGGAGTACTGTACCTCTGATGTGACGTGCTGATTGAGAGGTCTTATTTACTTTTTTGTATGACAATGTTGAGACAGTTGTCAGGGAAATTTTTAGGATTCCAGTGTGAAAAGCATGCAAGATTCTCCAAATAATCCTGCAAAGGTTCTGCATGTCCTGCATGCATTTTGAATGTAATTTAGTAGTGAATATAAACACACCACATACATTTATGTGCAGTGAAAGAGTTTTCAGTGCCTTTTGAATTTATCACAAGAAAATTATTGATGGCTTAACAGTAATGCTGTCAATTGATTAAAAAATTTTAATCAAATTGATCACACTCCAGCGCTGTGATTAATCATGATTAATCACTATGCCTAACTTTGTAAGCTTGAAATGTAAAAATATATTTTCAAAAAAATGTTTAAGAAAATTTTTACTGTCTCAAATCAAACATAATTTAGAAATGTTAACTATAAGCTGGTTGTGCTTCGGTGGAAGGATAATTCACCGTTACAATGAGGAGGCTACATATTACCTTAATTTTAACCAAACGTCCATCGCGGTGTTGTTGGGGTTTTGTTCTCTAAAATTTTTTTGTACTAGTGGCATCTATCTGACAGAAAGACATGCAGCACAGGAGCCGAGGACGGGATTTGAACCCGGGACGGTCGCATCGAGGTCTTTAGCCTCTGTATACGGGCGCCCGCTGTAACTGCGGTGTTTTCAGAAGTGAAATTTGCCGCAGAGCACACCGCTCTGACTCTCCTTGCTCATCTTTTCTCTCGTATTTGCGACTCTGCATTGTTGAACGCAGTACAAGACCGTGTAACGCGCTACTTTGAACTAACTGACCCTCTGCGGGAGAGAGGTTTTTAGGTCAAAATAGATAATTCAGTTAATCGGCATTATGTAATATAAACGCATTAAACTTTTTAGAGTAATCGCATGTGTTAACGCGTTAATGTTGACAGCGCTACTTAATAGTAAAAATATGAAATGTGTGATATATTTAGCCACCTTTTTTCTGATACTCCTGAATAAATTCCAGTGCAACCAATGGCTTCCAGAAGTCACCTAATTAGTAAACAGACTCAATCAGTGTGTGATCTAATCTCAGTATGCATCCAATTGTTCTGTGAAAGCCTCAGAAGGTTTGGTAGAGCAGGGGTTCCCAAACTTTTCCATGCCATGGCCTCCCAAACAGCATTAGCTTCTGGGTGGGGACCCCATTTGCAAACTCATAGACAAAATATGCAAGGAAACATCAACTTTTAGAATGTTTTTTCTCACTTTTATTCACCATACAATAATTATTACATTCGTTTAGCATAGATGCTGCCTCAAACCTTCTGATTTAAGTTGGTAATGAGTCCTTGGGGTTTTTTGCAGCATTTTCCACAGCCAGGCTGCTGGACAGTTCCTTTGGTCTTTGTTTTGTCAGAAGCTTCTTCATTTCACACTTGCTTCACTGGCGTGAGGCTCAGGTGGGAGAATCTGTTGCCTGGGCAACTATTAGGCATACAGTCCATAAATCTGGCCTCTATGTTAAAATGTCATGATTGTTGGATTATTGAAAGAAAAGCCACAAGAAGTCTCCTCTACTTTACCACAAACCATGTAAGAAACATAAACACATGGAACAAGCTACTCTCGTCAGAGAAGACCAAAACTTAACTTTTTGTCCTAAATGCAAAACATAGCATGAGAGTGGAAAACTAACAATCTGAACACCCCATCATGCTTTCAGAATGCTTTGCTGCAACAGGACACTGGAAGCTCTATAGAGCTAAGTAATGTAACATTGTGGAAGAAAATGTGCTAGAACTTGTGAAGATTTTGAGACTGTGGTGCAGATTAGGCCTCCAGGAGGATGATGACCCTAAAAATAACGAAGTGGTTTAGATGAAACTTCGTGTGGCCTAGACCTAAAGCTAATTGTGATTTTTTTTGCAATACCTTATTAATGAGAGGATTCCCATCCAGTCTGTCTCAGCTTGAGCTATTTTGCAAAAAGAATGGGAAAAATGTGCATGCGGATTATCTTGTGATGTAACTTGACAAAACTTTAAAACATTTAGGGGGTTTTAATCTTTTGCCAGGAACTCTAGGTGTTTTTGTTGAGATTTAAACTTAAATACATGCTCATATTTTCTTAGAATGTGATAATAAAGTAGCACAATAATAATCCGCCTTAGAGATAGGATAGAATACAAAAGTAAAAACCCAATTAAGCACAGTAATTGCCTTGTCTGCAGATGTATTGATTACTGACGACTGAGGCAGCCCATTCCTCTTTGCAATATTCATTGTGTGAAATTACAGAACACTTAACTATATTTTCAAACCCAGCACAGTAAATACTAGTGTTGCTTTCAAATTTGCATGACCACAGGAAAACAAATATCTCAAAGCAGATCTCCTCTCTAAATGGGATATAAAAGAACAAGGATGATGGTGAGAGTACTACACAGGAAGAGGAGATAGAGGGAGGATACAATACATCATTAGAAGAACAAAAAACTGGAGTAATCATGAGAGGAAATAGATAATATAGAGAGGAAGGAGAATGCTTGGATAGGAAAAACCACATCCACTTTCTTGGTCATGTTCTAGATATGATCTTAATATTTCAACATGCACATTGTCATGCTCCTCACTCACCTGCTGCACAAGTGGCAAACTTACAGCCATAAGATGAATATAAATGTAGGTCTAATTTACATTGCCCCTCCTGAAGTGTTTCATTTAAAAGCCTCTCCATGCAAAATAAAAAATGAATCCCTTGGTGTTATTTGTGCACAATCATGTATCACACGTGTTGTTCACCCCCTCAGAGTTAAGGTTAAACCCCCTGCCTGCCATTATGTTATAATATCATAGTTGATAGCCCTGCAGTGAAGCTCTCCTCTCCTGGCCAATGATGTCCTGTCTATGGGAGATAAATGACATTAATTGAGATCTAATTGCCCTCCAGAGTCAAATAGCTTAATCATTTCAACCTGATACTGACTACTTCTGCAATTTTTCCTTTTTTTCATGAGCTCAGTTTTCTCCATTGCTCTTTTTAAATTGCCCATAAAACATTTTTTATACCTTTTTATCTTATCCTAAAACTGAGTCATTCATAGATATGGAGTGTGAGCGTGCTTCAGAAATCTGGTGCATAGAGTTTCTCCTTTTCTCTGCAGACTCTGAATGAAAACAGTGTCTAATTAATTTTAAGCTGAAGGTTAGCTCTGCATGAGCCCAAAACTGTAGTGATTACCATTGATTTTTTTTTTTTTTTTTTTTTTTTTTTTTAAATCTGTGCAACAGAGTTACTAGTCAAATCAGAGATAATGTTTGGAGTTTTCGCTGTTGTGCTGTGGAGGGATGTTTCTATCTAGGCCTTCTGTTTGCTCATGCACAAACATCAAATAATGCTACACATATTCCTGTGGATGGTTTGACACAACTTCAATAATCTACTACTCTAATGAGCTGAGAGACACAGTAATCTGCTGAGAGGGTTTTGTTAAAAATCAATACGTTTAAAACAGTCTTTATTTACAATATGTTCTCCACAGAACACAATTACACAGCTTCATCTTTCTATAAACCAATTTAAGACAACCACTTTCCAGTTTTGCCATCTAAGCTGTCAAAAATAACTTAAGTTTGTCTCACCTGAATTTGGCCAAAGGCACAAGCAAAATAAGGGGTTGCAAAGGGCCCCTAGACCTGCAGGGGCTTCCAAGAGCCACTGAATTGAAACACTAATGTTTAAAACTTCCCATTTTCTTCCGATTTACAGCTTTGGTGTTTTTAGAGTAGTATTTCAATGAAATAAACTTTGTGTTATTAGATAATTCTTACATTTACTAAAGGTTTATATTAAGTGATAAAATCATCACATGGTACAAAAGAAAATCTTCATAATGTCATCAGTTGAGTGCCACTACATTTACTGAATCAACCCGGGAAACATTTGTAAAGAGCCATAAAATAAATTTAGTTTTTATTTCAGTAGCATAATCTCACAGAAAAAGTAGAAAAATCCAACTTTTGATTATGAAGCATTTCTAAAATTTATACTTTATTTTTTCTGGATGATCAAAGTCTTCATGAACGTCTCTATGGTGGAAAATCTCCAAAGCTCACTGTTAGAGAACTGCAGTATTACGCCTTCTTGGAATCAAGTCTGTATTGCCAAGTGATTATTTCTGAGTAAATGGTCTTTTTCTGCCCTTGCATCACAAACACATGGAGTGGATATTGATAAACTCTACTTGGAATTTAAATTTGTCTTCTTTTCTGTGATGAGACCAAATCTGGGCATTTTCTGCAGCAAATACTTCAGGAGAGTTTGGTAGTCAGCAAAGAATGAAAATTTCCAAAAATACCTCATGCTTACTGTTAAGTATGGTGGATGATCTGTAATGCTGTGATACTGCTTCTCTTTCAAAAACCCTGAAAACCTTGTTAGAGTCCATAGCATCAAGGATTATTGTAAATAAAAATCTGGTGGATTATGCTGTAAAACAAAGTCCTCATTGGGCTTTTCAAAAGGTTATTAATCCAAAACATGTTGGCAGATCAACACACAAATGGCTCACCAGACAAAATCAACCTTCATCCATAGCCAGCTCAGTCTTCAGACCTAAATCTATTGGAACCCTGTAGGATGAGGTTAAGAGGAGACAGTCTAACAGTCTAACAGAGGATCCAGGACTTTGGATAATATAGAAAGATTGCTTGAAAAGGAATGGTCAACGATATCTCATTATATGTGCTCCAACCGAGTGAAATGTTGTTAGGGGAGACTTAGTGTAGTACTTTGCCAAAAGGCACTTGTAGCATAGAGTACTGCCAGCAGAGTGCAAATAAAAACCAATAGGAAGAGCTATTTTCCACTTACTGAATAAATGTACTTAATATTGGATTTTACTATATTTTTTTAGAGTGAGATAATACAGTTGCAATAAAAGATTAATTGATTGTTCCCTTATCTACTTCTTTTTAATCTTGGGCCTGCCCTGTTTAAGATGATGATTCCATGCAACATTGTACAGCATTGTTTAACACAGTTTGACATTGCAACTTCAAAGTTGTAAGAAACACAGAAAAGCAGCAAAAAGTTGAGGAATTTATGTATTTTCTCTCATCTTTAGATATTTTGAGGGTTTCTAGTTTTTGAAAAAAATGAAACCTCATACACAGTTTGCAATTAATCTGATTTTTTTTTTTTTTTTTTTTTTTTTTTTTATTATTGCAAATTTTAATTAAGATCTTTTCTCAGTTCTCAATCCAGCTGTTTTCACAGGTTGAACAGCACTTTATTGTAGAGGAGGAAAAAGAAAACTATCCCCATTATCTACTGCTCCCATCCTCTGTTTGTGGGAGATTTTCTGTTTGTGTCTGGATGCAGTGCAGCATGTGTGCTCAGGTCAAAGCTATTGCCAGGTGTTATCATCCAGCTGTTGGTTCGCTGCTGTGTCACCAGAGAACCATTAAAACGGTGGCAGCCCTCACTATGTGCCTCGACTATTTATTCACAGCATTCCAGCACAAAGCAAATCAACACAGGTGGGAAGCAGTGCACAGGCCATTTCACACTGATGGTTGCATCCAGACAATTCATTTAACTCCTGATAGAAAGTGCTATTTGATTTAATTCAGAGTTTATTAAAGCCACAGATTGTAAGGAGTTTGAAATGGAGAGATGGTGGCAGGATTGCTTATCAGGAACAATCTCCTAAATGCACATATAAAAATGTTATTTACTGGTTAAAAACAAATACAAAGAATGCTGACTTATCCCTCGATTTTATTCTGTTTCTTTTTTGTCTTACATCTAAACTAAGTCTTGCTATTTTCTAAAATAGCATGCCATTTTAGACATAATTTAGCTTCATTTCACAAGCTTTCGCTCTCAGATTTCTTTTTGTTTCAAAGAGCGGTGATTGCACGACAGCCTTGATGAGTGCATATTGATGGAACGTGTGTTTAATAGCAAAATGATGTAGCCAGGGCATCATTGCTGGATGGAGGGTGTAGATGGGTGTCTATAAAAAATAGCAGAGCTAAATTAAATCCTACTGAGCACACTGTCAGGTGGTAATGATGCCTCACACTGGTTCAAAGCTGTCTAGGGAGCAATGTTTCTATTTCTACACATAGCCACGCAGACTGTAATAATTAACCTGTCCATTGCTTCTTTACTGATGTTCTGGTATTGCATCTGCCTGTTAGAAATAAAACGTATAAGGCAACTCAACATGAAACTGCGAGTAGCATTGTGAGAAAATCACTGATGCATTATAAAGTTATAAAGTTGGTTTATGAAAAAATAGAGATATTTTGAGAAATGAGCAGTTGAGTGGAATCAAATGGTTTTCAGTCTGACTGGCTGCTCAGATCAATGAATGCACCATATTAAGCACCACCAGTTTGCTTCACTCAGTAACAACCTCCACATCAAAGAGTGTTTTAATCAGCAGACAGTCAGCACATTCAAGTGTATAGCCCCTGCACAACATTCACACTTCTTTTTGCAAACAGCAGAGACTTTGATTTGAATTAAAGTTAATGCAACTTCTCAGGTGTTTGACCTAATTTCGTATTTGCCTTTGGGTTTTTGGTTTTGACTTTTATGGAGTGTTTGGTCTTTTACTCAGTTCAGTTCAATTCAATTCAGTTTATTCAACAATTCACAACAAATGTCATCCCAAGGCACTTTACAAAAAAAAAAAAAAAAAAATACATACATACATTGCAATTGATCCTAGTAATCAAACAGTACAATAAGCTCAATTAATTATTCAAAGTAGTTCAAAAAGTTTCTCAGGAAACCCAGCAGATTACATCGAGTCATTGACTTGCAGCATTCACTCCTCCTGGCCGAGCATGTAGCGACCGCATGGCATTGTGTCGTTGACTTTACAGCAATCTCTCATACCTCATACAGTGACAGTTACTGCACTGTGTAGCATGTTGTTGTTTATTTTACACCATTCCTGGCTTTTTGGACTGAGTTAGATACTCTAGTGTATGAGGTTGACATATTGGTTTATAAAAAAAAACTCTTTATGAAATAAATTAGGAATATTAAATAAAAGAGTACCTGAACATTTAATGAAGTAATAATATCCACTTCAGTGGAGGTGGGTGAAGTGACAGACTTTGGTTGCTTTACAACAAAATATTATTATATAGTCTTCCCACTCAGAGACCAGTTGCCACACCATATAATTGTTTGAAAATAATGCCAGCAAAACCAAATAACTGATACTTATAAAACAAATCTGTTTGCTGATTCAATGCTTTTATTGCATTGAACAACCCAGAAATTGTTCTAATTCAAATTGGACTTTCTAAAAGAGGGGAGAATAGCTGTTTAAAGGAGAAGGAAGTGACATGACTTGAATTTTTATATTTTCAGTATCAACAAGATATTTCAAAGAAGGAACCATGAATGCTGCAGATGCTGTTTAACAGAAAACTTATTTCTACAGTATGACTTGTGCAACTCACCCAGGCAGTGAGAGAGAGAAAGAATTTCATTAGTTAACAAGAAGACTGAACAACTTTCAGCTATGGAGCATTTAGGATTTGGAAATGTTGGCAGACTTTGTTAAAATCTCACTGTCAAAGGAAGAATCATCATTCTCGAAAGGAATACACATAAATGATGCTGTTGTTAAGACTTTAACCTTGCTAACGTCTTGCTAAATGCTAATTAGGAATGCAGTTTAAATGTCAATCCTGTAGTCATTTTGTTTTTTGTCTTTGCAACTGTTTCCTCACATGGTAGCATAGCTCCTCTTCTGCACTAAACAATGAGTGCTCAGGAACGAACGCTAAAAAAAAAAATCATTTATTGCTGTTCTTAAATCGACTTATGTTATAGTTCTTGAGGAGAAATAGGAATCGGCTTAAATTGGTACAGGCAGGTCAAAGCTTTTTAAAAACCAGAAATCAGAATTAGCTACAAATTTCTGATCTGTGCAGGTCTATTAAAGATCCTTGAATAGTCAGTGTGAGGGACATGACACGAACATATTGCACAGTCTCAGTCAAAGCGATGTGCTGGTTTCTAAATAAACGGTGAAAAGGGAAGGCAAGGAGGTGCAAGTGAGACTGTTCAAAAGAGAGATGGATAGTGGCAGTGAGCAGGGAACAAATATTCCTCTCCACTGAGCACACGACTCAGCATCCATCTGCACACCCCTAAGCCTTCCTTCCATCTATCATTCCCTCATTGCACCTTCACCTTGTTTTATCTAAGCCCACTCCAACCTCCAATCCTTGCTCTTCCTAACTTGCCTCGGGGATAAGTGTGGATGGGGATTTGGCCATTTCTTGAACACAAAACATGTCGTTCACCTCAAAAAGCAATCCATCTTCTGCTGGATCTGCAGGGAGCATGCAGACAGGGAGGCAGGCAGGGAGTGAGTGCAGAGGGGCAGAAGGTGGGCGGTGGTGTGGGTAAGTGGCAGTTACCAATAGTGCTGTGAAATGCATGGTGTGCATACGTGCCATTCACGAGAGCAGCGTGATTTCTTAGAGGACATCCCAAAACTTTACAACACTAACAGTTGTTTGGCCTTATGAATAGTAACAGGGAAGGTGTTAAACTGGAACAAGTGATGAACCATTTAAGCTTGTCTGTTAGCCACATTTTGAGTAGCTGCACTGCTGAGAATCAACAGCAGGTCTTGATCTGAAAAACATTAGATGAAGATGTTGTTGCTCTTACTGAGCTCGATCTGTTGCTCGTCTTTCCGTGCTGGTTTGTTGGAAGTCTGCCAGGGATACTGATGCCCAGCTGGTGGATGCTTGCCGTTAGTGAATGGGGTGGAAAAATTAAGGCTTTGATCAATTGTTTCACTGTAGACATTAGGAATACCTAAACAGCCATGAGTCAGCTCTCTGTGTAAACCTCTTTGCTTTCTCCCTGTTTTTTGTCCTTTCTTCAATTCAGTCTTCTTCTGTTTTGGCTCTCCTCCTTCTCTCCTCTGTGTCCCTTTCTTTCCCAAATGTCATCTTTGGGTGACAGTACTGTAGTATCAAAGAGCAAAGTCTTCTCATCTTTTTGTTCTGACATATCACAGCTTTACAAGAAAAGGGAGGCAATTCTCCACAGACATTAGGCTGAAGAAACCATAAAACAGCTGATATACTTCTGTCTTTACAGTCAGACAATGTCCTGTTAGGAAAAGGACTATATCCGCTATACAAATACTGAATCACTTTTTTTTAATTTTACATATTTATGTGGTTGTTATAGTTTGTCTGTTTCTGTTAGGTAGATTAGTTGAAAGGCTCAGCATAGATTGATGGTGTGCATGAAAATACTACCAGATCTGGGATGTGACCCAGCTTAGAAATGATTAACTGCTGTTGTTGATCCATATCCAGGATCTCCCTATTCATCCCTCGAGTCTGGAAATACTCTTGTTGTCCTCAGCTAAACACTCCTGACAATTTCCATCCATCAGGTTAAGACCAGAGATTTACAATTGAAGCCAGATGGCTTTGTATACAATGGCTTGCAAAACTATTCCTACCCCTTGAATTTTTTTCACATTTTGTCACGACAATCGCAAACTTCAGTTTATTGGATAGATTTTTTACATGTCAAACCAATAAGTGGTGCAAATAATTCTTAAATGTTAACAGTTTTCAAGAAATTTCAGAAAAGTATGGCATTCAGTCTGCTCTATTGTTATGCCTAACTCTTTATAAGTCACAAAATTTGTAAATAAAATCCACCTGTACTGTATGTATTTTAATCTTGTTTATTAGAGAACATTATATGACAAATTGCATCATAAAGACCAAGGAACACACCAGAGAGGTCAGGGATAAAGTTGTGAAGAAGCTTAAGGGAGGGTTGGGTTATAAAGGCAAGGAGTTTGGACACCTCAGAGAACACTGTTCAAAATGAAGAAGAACAAGGTGATCTGGTGAGCTCTGTGGCCCACATGAAAAATGGGAAACTAATACTGCCCCCTCTTTAAAGATTTGCCAGACACTGAAACTCTAAAAGGGCTTTACTTGAATAGGAAGGACTTCTCAACACATGTATCTTTATATATCTCAGGTCACAATTGAGTAAATAGCACGTTGTTGCAAATCTAACACCCTGAAACCACAGTCCCATGTAGACTGTCAGAGACCAAGATGAAAGACTGAGCGTGCTCTGTTGAAAAGTGAAGTACTTTGAAAAGCAGCAGGTGGAGACATTGATAGGTGGTAGCAGCTCGATGGACGGTGGTTACAACAAAAGAGGACCAGATTTCATAAGGTCTCACAGCCTTATTACAGAAGAGAATGAATCTTTCTGTTGTTTATCAGAAAGGAGTGGTGATCATGAACCACAGCTTCCTGTCAGGTAAAGTGTGCCTCTGTTGGTCAAGGTGGAATTAAAGAAATCACATTGAAATCAAACAAATGACACACAAAAGAGAGTTTGACCAAAGACGCAAGTTTTTGCTTTAAAAACTTTTACATTTTATGTATCTATTGTACATTTTTCATTATCTTTTATCTCTTTTTTTTCTTGGCATTATCCTTAGGTAAATCTGTGCTGCAAATATATTTAGCCTTATTATCTTTTGAATTATAATCGCTGGACTACCTAGTATTCTAATTTACTCCTGCTTCATGTTTGTTATTTTACCAAGAAATTTCTAGTATGTCAAAAAGCTCCTCACACAGTGTTGTGTTAGGAGCTACCTGAACAAAAGTGGTTTTTCTGCTTGTCTTTTGGCTCAGAGGACGTAATCAAGCCTCGAGTAGGAAATGTATTGTCTGACTCAGGAGTGCAAATTAAACACGAGCATAGCTTGTGTGTACGGGTGCGCCAGGCAAACACAATACTGCCAGAGAAAAGAAAGCAAAAAGAAGCAGGCTGAACTTTTCACACTTGAAGACACAATCTGCTTTAGTGTTTACCCCTGTTACATTGTGAAAAGAAGCTTGACAACTTGTCATCTCCTGCTGGACACCTATAATATCACTGGCAGCAGGGTGCTGGGTGCTGCCAGCTCGTTGTTTTGGACCAAATCACAGAACCCACACTAAATCAAACATCAAATGTGATGCAAAAAAAACCAAAAAAAAAAAACATCTGCCAAGTCGAAATAAAATCTTTGGCTGACAGGAACTCGTCGGCTTCTGCACTAAGCAAACCAGTCAGTTTATTTATGCTTCAACACAGAAGCTGTTAGCTGAAGGAAGACAAGAGGATCCACTCTGTGACTGCACCATACCGATATTTACAGTGTAATGCTTAATTATCAGTTCTCTTCATACAAAACTTTAGTCCTGTTCACATTCAAATCAGTGAACATCCAAGGCTTCTGGAAACATTTGCCTATCAGGCATGGGGTAGTAAGAGATTCTCCCAATATGATAACCTTGTGTAAAAATACTGTATTTTACTGTATCACAATTTTAAACAAAAATGTCTAACATGATGCATCCAGGTGGCATGGTGGAGCAGTTGGTAGCAATCTGCCTTGCAGATAGAAGGTCCTGGGTTTGTATCCCAGCCTAGGGTCTTTCATAGAGTTGCATGGGGAATGTGGATGCATAGAGTTTTTAAAACTGTTATACATTTTTTAAACCTCTGCAAACCTGCATAATGGAAACACATATCCTAAAACACAGTATGTTGGGGCCATGGTTCCAAAAGTAAAACTTGTTCTGTACTTGCCTAAAATCTCTCCTGTCTTTTTCCTGAAAATCACAGGCCTGATTGCAGTTTACAGCACAAGAGTTTCACCTTGTTTCCAACAATTTTCTGTTGCCGCAACTCACTCTGAATTATGCCTTCTAGCTCATGGAAACAAACCTCCCTGAAGACAGTGCCTGATTACAACAAGCAGACAACAATAACAAGGCAAACTTGGTAAAAAAGAAGAGAAAGATTTTTGAAGGCTGCAGAGTAATTACTGCATCTTTGTTCTTATGAAGTCCAATTGCAGATTGCGCAAGATTAGAATGATACGTTAAATGAACTTGGCTATTTAAAGATCTGACAGAAAGGCACAAAACCTACAAAAGGTTCACCACCCTGTCTGAACACTTTGATTTTATTGCTTTATGATTTCTCCATCTCTGTAGAATATTATGACTTTTACTGCCTGCTGGTCAGAGTCACAGCTGCTCTTATGAAGGGCATCTGACATTTACTCTTGCTGAAAGCTACCAGACATTTTGTACTCCGTTGTTCGAGTTCCTTTGTAGCTCTTATCAGTTTATCAGAGTATTAAGTATCCTTTATAGCAGCACTTGTTCTCAGACCTTCCCTCTTTGTGATGGGATAAATCAGTGTTGTTGAAAGCTGTTTTGTCTACCCCATCCTCTAAAACAATTGTTTTGTAAACATTTGCGGGAGAATAAGAACAGTAGTGTGAATGTCATAAAGCATTCAGTTGAGTTAGATACTCTTGCTACTGATATGACTGTAACAGTACACATTTAAGCTCTAAATACTTTGGCAATCTTTGTGCTATTATTAGGGGCAGTCCTAGCCTGCTTGGTGCCCTGGGCGAACAGCCCCCTCAACTATGACCCTGCTTTTTCAGCAATTGCCCCCTACCCCATCCCCGGAGGGCGTGGATATGCTCCACTGTGATACAACTATTAAATTACCATGTGCCATCAAAGGTGCACTTAAAATTTATTTTAATATTTCACTTGAAAAATGTGGAAGAAACTAGAATATTATAAGCAGACATAGCAAGACTCAAACATACTGTATACTATGTAGTTAAAAGTATACAAAACAAATACAAAAGATAAATACTGAAAAAATAAATATAATTAAAAATAAGGCATTTCTAAATTGCACCAATAGTCAAACATTTATGAAATTATGTGTACTACAATTACACTTTGATCAAGACACAAATATCACTGAACAACTGTCAAGGAAGGTCTGAGCTTTTTTTAGTATGATGAGTTACACTATTGCACTTTAAGAAACACACAAAAAAATTGCACAACTGTCATCTAAAGTCCATCATTAAATTAGTGAATCTACTCTATTACTTTTCAAACAAGAAATACAAATTAAACTATACAACTGAACACTGAAGAAAACTGGTTCACTAGTACTGCACTTTGAAAAAGACAAACAATCAACTGCACAACCACCTTACTCTTCTTTGAATAAGACAGTTTACACCATTGCACTTCAAACAATATATAGATTAATGTGTACCACAACTGCCACCTAAATATTGACCCATGTTGCCTTCCTTGATGCAATGTCACCAATAATGTTGTCATATAAAATCTGCTCAGCAATTTTGGGGTTGATGCTGATGACTGTGAGGCCACTGAGGCATTCCTGAGACATAGTGAATGTCAGATATGTAACAGATTTTATGTTAAAACAGCCTGCCATAAAACAACAGTCACTCTATGATAAGTGCTTTTATATATGGTATATTAACTAATGCTGGTATTGTACCTACTATTACTATGTCATGTTATTTTGTTGGCTAACATTCTATGTCAGCATGATGGCTAAAATCTGCATTTTGGCTAATGATATATTTCATTTTTGCCTTGACAAGTATTTAGATCCATTTAATGGCTCTTTTTTAAAAAGCACTATCCAAATTATTTAGTTTATGTATCTAATTGATCTTTTTGAAGACTTGTAAAACCACATGTCTTATGACTCATGCAAGTAGAAAAGTTGCTATTGGCTAAACCCTCGACCATCAGGTGGGTGTAAATGTGAAGTTTGCGAATTCATTTTATCTGTCAAGGTCGTGTCTGACGTTACATGAATAATATCCTCACAGCTCAATAGTACAGTCCTTTTTTAGACTGAGGGAGGAATATGGATAATGAAACGTGTTAAAAAAAAACATTTTGCAATAGTCAAAATGAGACTAAAGGTGACTGGCAGAAGATATGAAGGGTGATGGGGGGGCTGTTTACATGTTTCTTTCCTTCAGACTTGTTAAATTGGCAGATCGATGATGCTTTAAATCAATGTTCCAGCACCACTGCAAACCCCATAAAACCCATTAGTGAATTAAGATAGACCACTGTGCTGCCTTCAGGTGCTTTCCATGTGATGAATGGGAGATAGAAAAAAACAGTGAAATAAAACAAACAAAAAATGGGGATAAAGAAGGTGTGGAAAACACAGTGGCAGTCAAAGGCAATAGCAAAGATAGGAGGTAAGAATTATTGTTTTTTTATTCAGAAACTAAAAGAACCATTTACGAGGTGCCTGGGTTTTCTGGGGTCATAATTCGACCCCCTCCATCTGCCTTGGAAAAACACATTACCAGGTTAGAAATCTACCCCCAAAAAACCACCCAAATTGGAAAGTATTACTTTCAGGTATTTACCCTAAACTTTAATGGAGCTTTGTTGGGAGAAAGTGATAAATATTTCAGATAGGAACAATATTGTCAACACTGTATTTCAGTCATCCTGCAATAAACTCCCTTACTTATCATATTTTCTGTTAACTTTTATTTCATTAGATTGTAATTCATGGACTTTTTATCATATCTTGAACCTTCAGGGTGAAGTTTTGTGAAGTTTTCTATATTTTAGTTACCCCAGTTTAATCCTATCCCAGTTCATATTTTCTGCAGTCTTTAAGGTATTTTATATCATTCACTTCAGCTTTTGTGGAGAAAGGGAGAAGGAAATCCTCCAATCAAAGTGATTTTTATGGTTTAAAATTATTAAGGTAGAATATAATGACAAACCCCCACAAATGTTTAAAAGGAAAGAGGCAAACTGCTGCTGTGTATGCTGTGTCATCTGGAATAGTTTTTCTCAGAGTGTGAAAGGATTTTATTTTTGTTTTAGAGAATAACCACCCCCATTGATGCAGTAAGGAAGGAAGTCTCAGTCCACATAATACACATAAAAGTTGCTACAGCTATGCCTTTACATAAAGTTTGGCATGATTTGAAATAAGTTGTGAAATTTGGCCATGACATATTTCTGGCTAAAATTCACAGCTTAAATTTGATTTAATCCATTTTCCCCTCAAAAACCCAACACTCCTTCAAGCTGTCCTTCTCTTACAGGTAGTCCAAAACCGACCATACTACACTTTGTCTTTACTGAGGTTTTTAAGCATTCTTAGTTACTTGATTTGTAATGGATATTTTAATGTTTTTCTGAGGTATCTAGCTAACAGTTATGTGTTTGGCAATATAAAATATAGTTTTGTTAAATATAAAATTCACCTTAGCCTAGGCAATTATATAGAAATAGGAGGACCGAGACATGCACCCACTCAGTGTCAGTGCTAATTCACATAAACAGCACTGGCAGTCGAAACTCACATGACAATCAGTCGAGGGGAGATTGAGGGTTCAAGGTCTGGAAAAACAGCTTAAAGGATCTGTGTGGTTTAATATCTCACATCTACAGGGTAGATTATGCTTATCCCTTCAATGTTGAACAAAGCATATACTAAGCGTAATAACCTGTGTCAGTCATTAAACTGGAAAGAGAACAAAGTGGGAAGACATGAAAAAGATGTATGAGAGAAGAAAGGCATTTGTAGAGGGGACATGGCAGTAGAGCAAGACTGTTCCTGATAGCATTGTTTATGTGGTACTGTCTGTGGATCATTGATCAATTTGTCTTCTCTGTGCCTCCATGTGTGAACTATTAGCTGCTGCAATCCTTTGTTGGATCTTCTGTGTGGACAAAAAATGCACCATCTCCCTGACAGTCCAACAATGTCCCTGCATCCTTTGTTTATAGTGCCTGATATTGAGAGTAGTTGGGGGATGTGCTTACCAGATCTATGAGGCAGTAGTTGTTGTCACAAGGTTGGTTGTCAGTGCTGTGAGAACAAACAGCCATAGTTAACATATCCTATGTCACTGACCTGTCACCACTATAGATAAGCTGCTTGAATACAAAATATTTGACAAAGCTTTAGCTTGCATGTATAGTTTCTTACTCATATAATATATGTTGTGCAAGAATGAGTCAAGCATCCACCCACTCACTCTCTAAAGAAAGGGTTATCTTTTGCAGCAGAATTCACTGTGGTATGTGAATTGTGAGGAAAATGAACACTGGTTTTGTTGAAATACGAACAGGAGAGAACTTTTTCATCAATACACAACAAAATGCACTCATGCCTGCATACAAGTTACGTCTTGCTCCAGACCCTTTGTAAATTATTACCACTGTAACTACTGTGATGTCTGCTGAGCCCTGTGAGAGATCATGGGACATACACAATAACTTCAGCTGCATGACTTCAAAAGAGCACCAGCATCACTTTCACCTCCATGTGTCAACTTGTAAATCATGTCATGTTTGACTTATACTTGCACAGTGTTATTTTTTTAAATAAACACGAAGCTCTGCTGGATCATTTTCTGTCCCTTGCTCACTTCCTTTCTGTGTATCTTCTCTGTTTTGTTTTGCAGATACAACCTCAGATCTGGTTATTATCTCCAACGCTGTCTCATCTGAGCCAGAGGAAAAGGAAACATAGACCATGGTCAGGTTTGGCGGCTGCTGTTGCTATGCATGAAGGACTGCTGTGGTGTCAATGGAGACCGAAGGCTATCGTGACCTCCTGGAGACCAGCGATGGTCAGGGGGTAGGCCTGCTGGATGGAGGAGGAGAGGTGGGCGTGGAGGAGGGCTGGAACACACCCTATCCTGTCGGTTTCCAGGTGTCGTTGACCACTGTCCTCCTACTGGAACTTGTGTTGGGCTTCAGCAGCAACTTGACAGTACTTGTTCTCTATTGTGCTCAGTCAAACCTGGTGGATTCAGTCAGCAACCTTGTTACGGTCAACCTCCATGTGCTCGACATTCTGGTCTGTGTGCTCTGCTTACCACTGACGGTTGCTGTGATCCTGGTACCAGCGAATGAAAGTGGACTTAGCAGCCTGGCAACACTTTGCTGCTTCCATGAAGCTTGTGTCACATTCACAAGTGTGGCTACAGCAGTCAATGTATTGGTGATCAGTTTGGACAGATACGATATCTCGGTGCGTCCAGCCAGTCGTTTGCTGACCCCTAGGCGTGCTGCATTACTCCTGGCAGCAGTGTGGGTGGTCTCTCTGGCTGTTTTCTTCCTGCCTTTCCTTGAAGGGGACTTCTTCTCTTCATCAGATGAGGAAACTGAGAATGAGGAGCTGGAAAGGCAGAGGAATGAATCAGAGCTCACCACTGGACATACACCCATTTTTTCTTCCCTCTCGCCTTCTTTATTACCCTCCACTCTTCCCTCCTCTCCTTCACATCACCTGCCACCAGTATGGCAAAACAGGACACTGCTGTGTGTTGGAGGGCAGGGGTATTACACAGGTATGGCAATGTATTATCACTTGTTACTCCAAGTACCCTGCTTCTTCATAGCTGTGGCAGTCATGCTGTTCACCTACTCCAGGATCCTACAGGCCCTTAACATCCGCATAGGCTCCCACATGATGAGGAACACACGGTCAAAGGACTCCACCTGCAGGATACGCTGCAGGAGGCAGAGGAGGAAGGAACTAAGCCTGCCAACAGAAGCAGTGTCCTCCAACCAAAATCAAAACATCAGTCACCCTCCCCTTATTCCCTCTGCCACCCCTACTCCAACATCACCTCCACCACTGTCTTCCATGCCCCCGGGGATGTCCGATAGTGGGGCCACAGTAACTACTGTGAGCACGGCTGCAACCACCCCTGTTGCAACCACCCCAGCAACTCCTGCTTCTCCAACTCCACCTTTAGCGTCAGCTCGAACCCATGCCTCCACACCTCTGCCCGCCTCATCCATGGGTGTACAGGCCTCAGTTTCAGCTATCATCGCTTTGAGGAGGGCAGTGCGCAGGCACAGAGACCGACGAGAACGTCAGCGTCGTGTCCTGAAGATGTCCCTAATCATCATATCGACCTTCTTGGGCTGTTGGGCCCCTCTGTCTGCAGTCAACGTTCTGATCCTTTGCATGGGTCCGAGTGATGGCCTGGTTGAGCTGCGTCTGTGCTTTTTGGCCATGGCTTATGGGACGACCATCTTTCATCCTCTGCTCTATGCTTTCACTCGGCAGAAACTCCGACGTGCCCTCAAAACACGTGTAAAGAAAAGGGTAGTATCACTCCTGCAAGTAGACCCAGCTCCCAGTGGAGGAACTGTGATTCATAACTCTTGGGTCGAGGGGGGAGGCCAGAGAAAAGGTCGCAAGTCACGGGTGGAGGCTAGCGATGGCACTGATAGATGCCTCACCGAGGCAGTGAGAGAATGAGGCTGGTCTTCAAAGAGCAGTTCCATGTTCGAGTTTAAAGAAATATATGTACCTTACTAAGCTGATGGAGTCAGATTGCTTGTACATTTGTGAGTAGGTATGAGGGCAAATGAGCAGCATATAGTTTACAAAGGTCAGAACAAACCCTTTGCCCGCCAGTTTTTGGCAGATGTGGAAACAGGAGAGCCTCAAGCTCTTATGAGAGCATACTTTTTCCTCTCCTTACATAATTCCTTACAAGTCCACCTCTCACTGCCAGTAGGCAAACATTATAACTCTTGACATGACTACTCTGATTGCTAGTATGATCCCTTCATGTAATGTGAGGGTTAAATATCTGCAATGACATACAAATCAATAATGCTCCTCTGTGCACTTTTACCTGCATGTGCATGTACATATGCACAGTTAAACACATCACACACACATACACTTAATGCACACTTATTTACATATAGTCACTATCTGTGAAAGCACACAAGTATCTACCTGCACAGAAGTTCTCAGTGACGTTAATATTTCCGAAAGATTTTTATTTTTGTTTTCATTATTTTCATGCCTTAATTGAGTTATTTGTATATTGTCATGGTGCTGAATGTCCGACTGTATGTTTACAACGTTATCAACACAGAATGAAAGTATTTGCACTGATTGCAAAAGGTATAGCAAAGTACTGCACCGATCAGGGATAACATTATGACCACCAACAACTGAAGTGAATTACACTGATTATCTCCTCATCGTGATACCTGTTAGTGGCTGGACTATACTAGTCACAGAAGAAATTCACATAAACTGTATGAAAAGACAAATCTTCCTCACTGTCTGACATTAAATCAGACAAAACTTCTCATGTTTTTTGTTTTTCAACTTTTGTTTGATTTCAAAAAATTAGATACAATTAGTTAGTCTTCATCCATCGGAAGACCCATTTACAACCAGGATTTAACTTCCTGGCCCACCTTAAGGCATTGCTTCAGTATTTTGCCATAATGTTCTTATCTCATGATACTGTCTAGATTATGAAGAATACCAATCCATCTTGCAGCAAATGACTCACACAACATGATGCTGTCCCCCTTCCTCACAGTTGGGATGGTGTTGTCGGGCTGGCAAACGTCCTTCTTTTTTTTTCCTAATGTAATGATGGTCAATTTCAATTTAATTACACTGATTTCATGTCAGACAGCGTGAAAATAGTTTGTGTCCATTCAGTATATGCATATATCTGGTTTCTGTTGTATAAGGCAGCAATGTTGAGCCATTTCATCCTCAAAGTTAATGTAGTAGAAGGAGAAAAAATGGGAAAGCCTTAGGTTTTGAGTGAGTTTAAAGAGGGCCAAATTGTGATTGTTTAATGAATGGGTCAGAGTATCTCCAAAAAGCACTTACTGATTGCTGTGTGCATCAGTGTGGTCCATGGGTTGGGGCAGGGTATGGCAAAGCAGCATACATCGAGGGTATTAGTCCTTGACCCAGTTGTCTGGTGTTTGTCTCCAGACTTTGAAACCTTTGCTGCATGTCTTCTCCCTCTGTTCATTTCATGTCTGATTATGGTCAATAATGGCCACTAGTGAAACAAAATCCTCAAAAAAGATGGTCCAAGGAAGAAACAATGCTCAACTTTCAAGATGGTCATGGACCCCCATGGCTCAGTGATGCACATTGGGTGTATAGCTCAAATTGCGAAAGAAACTAATGTTGGTTCTGATATAAAAGCTGTATATACCTGTCAGGGTGCCCATGCTGGTCATAATTTTATGTCTGGGTATAAATGATTAAAAGCATAGAAATTTACATGCAAGTTTACATACTCTGATAAAATTACCAGTAAAAAGCAAAAACAAAAGAAAGAAAGATATGAAGAAAGAAACAATCAAATTCTAGTTTAATTCTAGGTTAGCAGCATTTTTAGAAAAATGTGTACAAAATATAGCTGAAAGGCATGTTTCTATTTTTTTTTCCAGATGAGTTTTAAAGGGTATGATGAAGGACGGTTGTGTGATTGTGTCAGTATGTTTGCAAGTAAGACATATCTGTGTTTTTGCAAATGAATATGTGCAATAAAACACAAGTAAAGCAATGACTCCCACCGAGGAAGTGAACAAAGAGAATGTTTTCTTTTCTTTTTTTCTATATGTTTTCGAGTTGATGGAAAAGAACAAAAAGAAGGGGACTTTATCTTCTTTTTACCACAGGAGGCTGCTGGTTATTAAAAATATATAAATAAATATGTGGGCATTTTTGTAACTATGTGTATATGAAAGTTCACTGTAATACCATTGTAATAGCATCACTACAGTTTTAAAGAGGGAATTAAAGGGCAATACTTTGTGAAATATTTCATTAAAATTGTCTGTGAAGCCAGTACAGATTAACTATCAGCATAAACATGAGGAAAGAAACCAATGACCTCTAACATGGAACATCTCCTCGTGTTATCACTTAGTTGCTCTGGACGGCAGCTTTGGGAGAGCATTTTAAACGATGACAAACAAAAATGGCCTCTGGATTAAGACCTGAACACGTCACACAATATAGTCTCTCTTTCTCCTCAGGGCTTTGTGTCTCATTTTCAAACTCACTGGACAAAAAAGACAATAACATCAAGCACCCCTCAGTCAGCTGTTGGGTTATGCGTGTTAGAGTAGGTTGCAGTTTTTGTCACCAAGTAGATAGAGGTCACTTTAAACTTTGTATGAACTGAAGACTTGGAGGGCTCCTATGGCTTTGGGCTTTATTCTCCTTCCACCTCACCCTTTTTACATTACTTGTGAACCAAACAGGAAGACTCTTGTGTATTCATGTACATTTTTCAGGGATGTAAATACTTCAGTGTTTGTTTTGTGTTTTAGTCAGAAATCCCTTTTCCTTTGATCACGATCATCTGCCGGACAGAAAATCAGTCATTGTGAAAAACTCTTAATGAGCAGGAGAGCTATAAAGAAGAAATATGTAAGTGTATTTGTGTTAATAATGTATGTGTGTACACTGTAATTTACATTTATGACCATGTGTATAGAGAAATATTAGTATTGTAAAAGATTTATAATATGTGCTATTGTATAGAAAAGAACAGAATCTGTATTAAAAAGGTCTATCTCAGTTTACTGTGTCCATTGGTGTATGTTTTATGTCAATATTAGGGCTTCAGCCATCGAATACTTCAGTAATTGAATGAGTGGAATTGTGTTTCTTACATTCTTGTTTGTTAGGCTCACTGCTTAAATCTACAAACCCTTTTCTCTATCAAAACTTTGTTAACTCACATGTACATGCATATCCTGGCCCTCCTTCAACCGTCAGTTAAGAAATGTATTATTTAGAGCAGATCTTAGTGCTCAGGAATTTCCCCATTGTGGGACAATAAAGGAATTTCTATTATGTTCTGCTCTAAAAACTGGTTAAAGTTAAAGCAGAAAGCAAAAGGGGGTCTAACCTTTTGCCCTAGCAAGGTACATTTAATAAATAAAATCTCGGGAGGGTGTCTAAACCTGTTGAAGACTCCAGGACCTTGTGAGAATAAACAAAGGCCTTTAATTGTTTATCACATATATTCAACAAGGTCTCTGAAACATCCTCAGAGGTGTTTACCAATATAGAGATGATGATATAACACAATTGCTGCATATTTATCATCTGCACATCCAAAATGACTCTTCTGTTCCACTGTATCCCAAAGGTGCTCTGTAGGAGTGATACTGGTGACTGGGGAGACCATTTGAGTAGAGGGAACTCATTGTCCTGTTCACAAAAACCAGTTTGAGATGATTTGAGCTTCATGACATGGTGCATTATCCTGCTGGAAATAGCCATCAGATGATGAGTACACTGTGGTCATAAATGGATGCATATTATCAGCATCAAAAGTCAGATAAACAATGCTCAGCTAATACGAAAAGGAACAAGTGTACCAACAAAGAACCACCCACACTATCACACCACCAACAGCTTAAACTGTTTGAACAAGGCAGGACGGATCCATACTTTCATGTTGTTTACAACAAATTCTGACCCTTCCATCATAATGTTGCAGCTGATATCAAGACGCATCAAACACCATTTTTTTCTGGTCTGTAATCCAATTGCAGTAAGCCTGTGTGAAGTGCAGCCTAAGGCCCTGTTTACACGATGTTTCCAAGTGTCTTCCGTTACTTCTCCAAAAAGAAATGCATTTACACAACAGCGGAATGAAAACTCCCTGCATGCAGATGAAGACGCAAATAGCACTGGAAACAATGTAGTGCGCATGCCAGGCCTGTAGGAGGCAAAGTAATCTTATAACAACACATCCTAGGTGTGCACTACATGCTTATAAGATGGTGCACATGTGATCTGGCTCACGTCCATGTGTCTTTATTGACAACATAAATGTTCCACAGTGAGCAGATTTGGCTTTAACACGCCAAATACTCTGAAGAGGTGCAGGAGCAAAGATAGAACATGGAGGTTGGCCATTGTTGTTGTGCTGTGCATGTATGAAAACTGGGTGTGAGTGCTTAAGCACAAGATAACTGATGTTATCATTTCCAAATGCTTTTGGTTTGTTTTACACGGACATGATTCACATTACGTTTCTAAAAAGGTCTACTCTGGAGCCTGCTGTCAAACCTTTGCATTTTTGTTTCCTATCTTGTTCAAACTTCAGCGTGTTGATGATTTCCTCAGACCTTGGTTGTAATGGTTACTTGACTTGGTGTTGTCCTTTTATTATCTTAACAACAGACTACCACTCTTTGCGCTAAGCCACAGCCACTCCAACGTAAACTAAATTGTCAAAA
Source organism: Anableps anableps (assembly GCA_014839685.1). Lineage (NCBI taxonomy): Eukaryota > Metazoa > Chordata > Actinopteri > Cyprinodontiformes > Anablepidae > Anableps > Anableps anableps. Next base: position 21,498,688 of record CM026069.1, read on the forward strand.
GCACTGAGTCACCCCTCTAGATCTTTAAAGTTTTCCAGTTACTTTCACGTCTTTTCTTTCACTAGAACACATATTTCACAAGACATAGAGGGCACCCTGCAGAGCTCCCCAGATGCATCTTCTGACGGCACACCAGTACACAAAGCAAGGTCCATAAGGAACCAGGATGAAAAACTTGATTGACCTGCAGAGTCCTGACCTCATCCTGATAAAGAACCTTTAGGGCGAATTAGAGCTAGCCCACCTACTTCCAACATCAGTGTCTGTCCTTGCAAATGGTCAACATAAACAACTATCCATCTATCTATCTATCTATCTATCTATCTATCTATCTATCTATCTATCTATCTATCTATCTATCTATCTATCTATCTATATGTTTCTATCTATCTATCTATCTATCTATCTATCTATCTATCTATCTATATGTTTCTATCTATCTATCTATCTATCTATCTATCTATCTATCTATCTATCTATCTATCTATCTATCTATTTATTCTAAATGTTCGTAATGTGCCTCAAGACAGAAAAAGAAAAGGGAAAGCACAACACAAAAATTAAATGATAAGAAGAAATGTAACTGTTTTCTAACCTTCAAAGATGGGGATCATTTATCAACCATACAAGGCTTAGAGACAGATAATTTAAGAAAACAAATTTGAAAAGGTCAGCTTTTGTTCATGTATAAAAGTCTTTTTAACATCAAGAACTGACTGCATAATCCATAAATGAATGACTGTAGAATGACAATCATGTCACTCTCATTATGGTAAAGAGTTTTTGACAAAACAGCAGCTGAAATTTGTAACTGGGGTTAATCACAATCACAGTTTGAATTTAAGCTTATTCTCTGGAGCATATGGTTTGAATCCTCTATTTTTTTCAGCCATCCCCTGCTTTATAAAAACATTTTCTATCTTTACCCCCTTTTTCTGTGATCCTTAAATTTAGAAACTCCGTCCCCAGATATGTGGAGAATTTTAGTGCTGACTGTAGAGAACCTTCACTATGTCTCACTGTTGTGTGACAGCTGTACTAATCACGAGTGCTAATGAAGATGAAACATGTTAGTAAGGTAGGCATCTGTGAAGGCAGCTTTTGATGTTGACAAATCTGTTGCTGAATGTGTGCATGTAATTGATTGCTCTCTGCCTTACTGATTTGTGCAGTTGGTCAAACTGTTGATCCCTCCAACCTGCTTGATAATCTCATCAGCCTCCCCTCATCTTTCACACACTGATTCTCTTCCATTGGCCCTCCCTTTCTTTATGATGCTGGTCTGCATCTCTCTCATCTCTTATCCGCACTCGGGCCTTCCAGAACAAAAAGTGAGGAACAGCTGCAGTGTCTGTGAGGGAAGGAAAGTCACCTTGGAGGGGGGAGATGACAAGAGGAACAAAAATGTGAGCGAGAGAATGAAGCAATATGGAGGGGAGATTACTGGGGAAAAGAGTGAAGAGAAGAGAGGCATAGAAGCTGGCACAGAGACATCATATGACTAATAAAGGGACAGCACTGCATCACTGCAGAACACTGTCAGAAAAAATAAAAAAGGCAAAAGGCAAGTGCAGAATGCTAATATTATCAAGCTTCAGTGTTTTCCAGTAAACACATTGTTGATTTTTTGCAAAATATTTGCATATTTGGGTGCCTTCCAAGAATATACAATGGAAGTCTGAGGTACACGGAGACTAAAGGCTACCGCCATTTTCAGCCATTGTCTGAGGTATTGCTGGTGAATACAAAAAACTAAAAGCCAGAAGGTTTTGGAATAGGAATAACCACTCAGTTTTATCATTTTAATAATAATCAGCATAGTTTATATCTCTTAAATGACCTGTTTTGTTGTGTGCTGGCAATGTAAACATCATGACAAAGGTTGCTTAGCAAATAGTGTGAGTTAATACACTGATCAGATGAAACATTATGACCACCTGTAGTCCATTCAATGCATGGACTCCATTGGACCCAATGGTATCTGGAACTATGATGTTAATAGCAGATTATTTGAGTCCTGTAAGTTGCAAGGTAGGCCATCCATGGCCTGGATTTGTTTGACCAGCACACCCTACAAATGCTTGATTGGACTGTGATATGGAAATCTATCAACATATTAAACTAGTTTTTGAATTCCTCAAACTATTTGTGAAAACAGATAATCACTCTTATTAGCATCAGCAGTCAGTAGTCATAATGTTGTCATGTTAGTCCAATTTAGGGCAAAATACACTTAAATGCAGGTGTTACTGCAATGGATCATCTGAAGCACTTGACTTCATATTATAGCAAGGGCCATTTACCTTTCTTTTATGTTGTTATTATAGCAAGGGCCATTTACCTTTCTTTTCTGTTGTTATAAGTAAAAATATAAATTTTGTGCCTAAAAAGCATGTTAAATAAGATGACTTTTACTGTATTTTTCTATTTTCTTTTGAGTTAATTTCTTGATAGAGGGATGGCGCCATCTTGTGCTCAAAGCCCTTCAAGTAGATTTCAGTTAAAATTCTTTCGTATTCACCTTTGACTTATTATTATAGCATTTACCACTGCGTAGCAGATAACTTTAACGTTGTATTCCGTAGGACTCGCTTATGGCGACTTTTTGCCAGCAACGTAAATCCAACAAAAACTGATCGTACAACAGGCAACCAGCTACCCTAAACCCAGATTCAGAAGAGCCCAACGTTGTATGTCATCGCCGAAATAGCTCAGTTGGGAGAGCGTTAGACTGAAGATCTAAAGGTCCCTGGTTCGATCCCGGGTTTCGGCAGTACGGCGGGGTACGTTTTTTGACACACACGTTTACGGTTACATTACAGTGCTATTGTACTTGTACCACCAAAGCTCTCAGCCCCAAACAATATCCAGAATGATGTTTCTTTATGTTGTTATGGCCAAAATAGTTACTATAAGTACTGATTCTACAAAAAAAATAGAGAAGTAAACCTCCACAAAATGCTGTTTTTAAATGAAGATGTTTATTTTTAAGGGAGAAAAAAATCCAAACATGGCCCTGTGTGAAAAACAGATTGCCCCCTACACCTAATAACTGGTTGGGCCACCCTTAGCAGCATAAACTGCAATCAAGCATTTGCAATAACTAGCAGCGAGTCTTTTCCAGCATTGTGGAGGAACTTTGACCCACTCATCTTTCCAGAACTGTTGTATTTTAGCTACATTGGAGGGTTTTTGAACATGAATGGCTTTTTAAGGTCATGCCACAGTATCTTAATAGGATTCAGGTCAGGACTTTGACTAGGCCACTTCAAAGTCTTCATTTTGTTTTTCTTCAGCCATTCAGAGATGGACTTGCTGGTTTTGGATCATTGCCCTGCTGCAGAACTCCACAGGATTTGAGAAAACTCTATATTTGTGTTTGCGTGTGTATATGGGAAAATGGAAATTTACAGTCTGCAACAAATATATCCATCCAATATATCCATATACATGCTTTGACATGATTCCCAAACGACATTGTTTTGTGTTTTAATAATTTTATATTCTAATGTGCTATTTAAAAGTAGTTCAACCTATATATCTCTCCACACAAATGAAGCTCCTGGCGCCATGTTTAATTCCTAACAGGAAATTGTGGTTGTTTTGAAGCAATCTGATTGGCTGACATAGGTTTCAGCTTTACGCTAACTGCTCCATATGTGTTTAGCATGTTTAAAACAATGCTCAGGGGTACATTTGTCCGAGTTCACATGGATGAAAACTTTTCTGAAACCAATCCTTTGTGTACAATATTATTTTTTTAAATGATGTGGCAGAAATATTTGTTTTTATTAAGACTTTATTAAGCTTGAAGATCTCAATTACTCTCTTTCTCATTTGTTCTTGAATTTCTTTGGCATATGTCTATCGTTTGAGGATCTTTTGGTATACCTTACTTTCTCAGGCAGGTCCTATTTTAAGTGATGTCTTGACTGAGAACAGGTGTGGTGGTAATCAGGTTAGAGACAGTGAACTCAAGTGTGATAAACCACAGTTATGTTTTAACAGGTGAGGCCATGTAGGTTTGGATTTTTTTCTCCTATAATAATAAACATCTTAATTTAAAAACTGCATTTTGTGTTTACTTGTGTTGTCTTTGACTAATATTTAAATTAGTTTGATGTTCCGAAATACGTAAGTGCGACAAATTTGCAAAAAATGGGAAATCAGGAAGGGGGCAAACACTTTTTCACACCACGGTATTAAATTTTGATCTCAAGGAAACTTAATCTCAAAGAAAGCAACATAAATGTATTAATGTAACTTAAAAGCTGGATTAGCACCACATTTGCGACTATAAAATACAAAGACTACAGAAAAGTAGAAAAATAACTATAGTGTAACTGTAAAACCTGATTAGGTCATTCAGTGTGGCGAATCTGAGCATGTAGACAGTTATTTCTCCACAATGTTCAGAGCTCTTTGGTTCGGCATCTGAAAACTGTCATACTGACTGACTGTCATACTATATTTTTATGTTGTAACCTAGTGATATGTTACAAAGTTTAGGGAGTATGAATAATACTGCAAGGCACCAAAAATGGTAGCAACTTTTTTTCCATTTGTATTGATGTTTCACCTGTTGCTGATGTATTTTGTACTGATTTTTGCAACTTTTTAAAACTAAATATTCATTAGTAGAAATTTAATTACAACATTAAGTTAGCCATGAACTGAAAGGTAACTGTAATGATAGTATGATTTTTTTTACACTACCTAGGTAAGGTTAAACACACTAAGATTCATTTCTGTAAAAAATTAACAGTTTTCTTTTATCTGTAAATAGTAAACTGTAATAGTTTTAAAAGCTAAGTCTTTATGAACAAAACATAGAGGTAAAGCTCTGTCCTTATTTTTTAATTTTAATATGTTTGTTTGTTTTTTTTATCTTTGAACAAACTCATGGATATTCATCAAGAATATCTGCCAGAAAAAAATCTAAACAAAAATATGTGAAAATAAGTAAGAATAATGTCCAGCTTTATCTCTGAAAGTTGACTTTAGATTGTTATCTAAAACGAAATGTTGGAACTTTTACAACAAAATGAAACTAATTCACAAAACTTCCACCAGGTAGCAGTCTTGTTCAGTAAATCAGCACTTGTGTTAACAAAAGCAACAATAAATAATTTCATGGAGTTCCTATATCATATATATTTAGGCAGACCATTCCACTTTTAACATGGAGGAATAACCCAAAGCTAACAGCATTATAGTTATAACAACAATAAACAAAACTGAAAATTCAAGGCAGGTTGTATAATGACCATTGATGCTATTATATGCATGATTGCTGTACTATACAGCAAGCATGCATATAATAGTACAGATATTTCTTTTAAATTTCTCTTTACATGTTGAGAGTAAAAATAAAAAGTTGTCAGAAAAATAAATACTCTTTGGTTCAGCCTTTGAAAACTACCAGCTGTTGTATGTTTTTTTTGTTTGTTTGTTTTGAAAACCACTTAAATTGTGTGTAAAAATGTCTCAAACATGATTGTATTTTGAAAAACCAATACCTTCAAATTCAAGTAACAAAACCACGCTGCATTACATAACATGCCATCAACATAATTTTTGTTATCGGAGACAACCAGTGCCTAACGCTATAGCCTTTAGGGTTGTTGGGTTTATATGAATTGCACCCATCTCCGTCTTCCTGCTGTTAGTCCACATATTTTGACCTTTGTGCACAGTTTAATGATTCACTTTGCTTTTACTGTCTGCATGTTTTCTCAACAGGTTTTGTGTCTACGACAGTTGTTTTTTTTTTGATGAGTCAACTCTGCAGTTTATTTAACTCAGAGTTATCAAGACACGTGACTGGTTTACTTTATGTGTGTGTGTGTGTGTTTGTCCTAGCGTTGGCAAAGTAAGCAGAAAGAGAAGAGAAGATGGGTTTGAACTTGTGTTTTTGGCCTAAGAAAGTACACCCCTCTATAGTTATAGTCAAATGTTAGGGGCTTTCTTCAAATCAACATACAGAAATTAGGGAAATGTGTTAAATCAATCTGAAAACTAAATATAATTACTTGATATCAATTTTCAGCAGCATAGGTTTAATATAAACATAGCAGCATGTTTCAATAAAGTTTCATCAGGGGTGTGTTCTGATCTTTTACCAGCACACTTTAAGCATTTGGGACATATGTGACTTATTTCCATCCGTCTTTGATATAAGATTTCATCCGCTCAACAGTTCAGGGACTTCTTTGTCTTATTTTTAGTTTAACAGAGTGCTCCAAACACCTCTAGGTGTTGACCGGACAGGACTGCTGGCAAGATAGTTTAGCAACAGTCAGAAGGAGGCCCTGAGTTTTTATTTTAGTGTTCCCAAATGCAGTAGAAGCTAAGGTGAGCACCTACAAAAAACTCCATATGTCTCTGGGAATTTGATTTATACGGAGTGCCATTTGATATAACATAAATAACATTAAAACATCATGCCTGAAAAAACAAAATGCTTGGGGCATGTGGATGCCGTTGCATGCTTCATTTGACACCAAAATATAAGAGGTGCAAGAACACAGTAACAAAGTAGTAACAATATTTACATTTCTTCAGAAATCATTATTATCAAACTTATGTTGTGTTAGGGTGACTGACACCCTGTTGGTAGTCATGTATTTGTGGATTCAATTCCCCAAAAAAACTCTACAGACCACAATGACATCAGTAACAAATAAACCCAACAAAGTGCTTATTCCATGTATTCATTACAAGCTTTGCAAAAATACAACAAAATGCATGCAACAAATACCATAAATGCAAATGGATTCAACAGTAAGTATGAAATGGATCTGTGTGCCACAAGTATCAGCTACATTTATAAACACCTTGTGAATGTTTCACACTTGATATAAACCCCCCATAATTTAAAGTAAATTTCTATATTACTTACATAGTCGTATGACTCCAATAAATATTATCTACCATCAGGATATTTCTCATATATATTTTGGTTTACTCAAGGGACATAATTTGTCAAATTCCCTAAAAGCTGACTGCCCCAAATGGGGATCAGTACCGACTGGGTCCATTTGCCATTTTATCAGTTCAGTCAGCCAGTTCACACATTGCCATTTTATCTATTCCTAATTGCATTTCATACCTATAAACATACCATTTCATAATTATGTATTTAAACCACAGAGTATTTGTTTTGTTTCCTTTATAGTCAGGTATTTTTCATATACATATTGTAAAGATAAATAACCATAAAATGCTCAAATTTATTATATAATTTAATTTAATTTATTATTTTGTTAAAACATTTTAAGATTGAAGAGTGAATGCCACATTGGTTGCTGGCTCATTTGCCATATTGTGAGAGGTAGGTTAAGCTGGGAACACAACACTCTTTGGAAAATGGGTTTCCACTAAAAGGGAACACTCAATGCCCAGCACCAAATTGTTCTATTTGGTTCTAAAAAAGTCACATACGAAACAGCCAAAACTAAAAAGGGAGAAAGTGACCAAGCAGTGAAAGACCAACCCCATTAGATCAAAAAGAATGGAAATATGGTCTCATATAAATCGTCAGTAAATGAAAGACAAATACATTTATCAGAAAGCTTTGAGCTTTTTTATGATTTTTACCTTGATAGGTTTTGAAAAAAAAACCTAACTACCAAAAAAAATTAAACTGATTAAGAATGGTTAGTTCAACAGACACAAAATGGTTTGTTTACAGGTATGAAATGATAAAGTGTGGGTATGATATACCGAAGGGGTTAAATGACCCATCAGAGCCTTAATCACTGAAGATAGCTGTAATGTAAAATCTTCAAAAAGTTATACAATAAAATTAATTACATGAGTCCTGACAAATTTTTCAAACATTTTTCTTGATAGTTTTTTTTTTTTAAATACCAGACTACCTTGAGAATTAAACTAATGCTTAATAGTTAAGTACATGGAAATAAAACTGTTATAAAAGTGTACAAAATATGGGTACAAATTGACAGGATTTGTCAAAGTAAAACTCAAGATAATTTTTATAACTAACATTGACCTAATTGCTTTACAGTCAAAGCCAAAAAGATATTGAAATAAACATAATTGCAATCAAAAGACATAAAATACCACAAAAAAAAAAAAAATCACAGCTGTTGTACATTATGAAATTTTCCATCTTCCAAACTTTTTAGCACAAGTCTCCTCGTCTTTCCTTGTCTTTGACTAATGCTTCCCAGGCGTGCAGAAAGAAAAGGATCATCATTTGACTGACGCAAAAAGATTACTGTGTCTTAGAGACACAAAAAGAGGGGTGGCAGGTTTTGTTTTCCTGTAGCAATCTACAAACCAAGGTATTTTGTAACAACCCAGCAGATCATGAAAAACTGTGCATCTTGTGGTCAACATCTGGATCAGTTCACGTAGTGTGGTCTCTCGTCAGCACGTCATCTGGGTTTTGTTTTTAAGCTGTCTTACAAAAACCTCCATTAGAGTCTTAGGTAATCATTCAGATTCTGTTAATTCCTGCCTATTCACACTTGAAGGTTGAAGACCCTTTTTGAGTACATGCAATGTAGTTTGCTTGTGAGTGCATGTCGGATTGTTTATTATCATTTCAATACAGAAGCTCTGCTTCACTGCAGACTGGTGGGGGGAGGCGGAGCCTGAAAACAGCTCCAACTCACAAAACACTTTAACATTTCTGATCCTACCCTTTAAAAGATAGAATAGTAAAGCTCAGAATGCAATAATCAGCTCTTGATACTCTGTATAAACCTCACAGTGAAGTAAGATGGCATTTTATTATAGCAGCCTCAACAACTGCAAACAGAACCCCAGTAGGCTGAAGGTTGCTCCTTACTAAGTTGACTCACCTTGCATTGTGTTTGCAGATTATGCATTAACCCCTCAAACCAGCGAATTAATTTACTTAAACTCCACTGACAGGAGTTCTGCTGCAGGAATAGGCACAGTATGGAGTTACAGGAAACTGATTTTTTTTTTTTTTTTTTTTTTTTTTTTTTTTTTTTTTTTTTTTTTTACAAAAGGTCTCAGGCAGTACATTTAAAACACGTTAAAGTGAATTTGTTGCATGTTGCGAGTGCACAGGGAACAGGATGAGAGCTTAGTCTGCTGCAGACACTTAGAATAGTCTCACTTCCTGTATTTAGCAAGCCTACTCCCTGTTGTGCTTCCTCTTCTCAGATCTCGGTTTGTCCCTCTGAAGCCCTCAGTGGACTCGGCGTAAAGAAGCCAATACATGGGAACAGAAATAGCTTGTGCCAAAAGAGTAACACACAAACTGAATTTAAAGGGAATCAAAGACAGAATAAAAAGATAAAGATAATGGTCCCCTTTGGTGTTTCACCCTAAACTAGTATAACATATTGACTGACATAACTAACAGCTGGTTTCCTGGTATGCGACTTAAAACATCCAGTGCACATCCTTGTTAGCGTGTAACCATTTCACACTTTGCACAGTAGTGCAACACAATCCATGGGGCGAATGTGCCAAAAATAGGGTCTTCTTTACTTTAAGAGAGGCCTGTAGCAAAGCAACGAGGCTTGACTCCTGGTTCAACATATTCCTGTTGTAGCTGTGTCCTGTTACTCAGATCAACAAGAAACAGTGTTGCCATAGTGGAAGTGCACATCTTCTTACTCAGCACTGACTCCAGCAAAAAAGTAAATTATGTTTAAACCCCTGAGGGTGCTGAGTATCATTTGCAGGCTCCAAGATAAATGGTTATTAGTTCGTTAGGTTGTCTGATGGAAGGGAGGCTGTTTTAGCCACAGCCTGATGATGTTCTTAGTCTGATGATTCATAGAGGAATGGGGTGTCATTTATTTAAACACCTGTGGTAATGAGGGAGCCTTCAGAGATGTCTTTGCCATGTGCATTAAGCAAAGCAGGAATGTCAGTTCAGCAGATCGGAGATTTTATAAACACTGGGTGCAGCAGCCACATTTCTGCACGCCTACCAATCATCCTCCTGTCCATCTATGTTGATGTAGCTTATTTTATGTCACCAGAGCCACTGGCTGTTTACACAGATCTTTTCAAAGCCAGAGAAAAAAAGCAAAGAGAGGGCTGAGAATGTACTTATGTTTGGCTGTGTTTGCCAAGAAGTTTGGACTCCTGGAGACAGGAAAAAACACAACAATATTAAACTGTATTGGTTAGAAATGTTACAATATATCAACATTATTTATATGTTAGGCTGTGGTGCATGCAGCCACGTCTTTAATTTTTGGCAACCCTGGCAAAAATGTTTTAAAAGCATAAATGATAAATTGATCTTTATTGCAGTAGCATAATTTTATGCTTTTTTTTTTTTTTTTTTTTTTTTTTTTTTTTTACCTCCTATACCATCATTCTGACTGTACATGGCTGTAAGATGAACATAGGTCTTCTTTCAGACCATTTTGTCACAAGTCCAGTTGTTTTAAACACTGTAAACATTTCTTTGTCACGTTGTGCGTAAATTTGAACCCAAAAGCAAGAGGAAGCTGACCAGATTGAGGAGAGTTTATTAAAATAAAAGTCAAAACTTATACAAGCAGCAGGGAATCCAAAAATCCCAAGATATTAAACCAGAGGTGATTTTTTTTTTTTTTTTTTTTTTTTTTTTTTTTAAATGAGCCATATGGGCAGATGCCCAGGATGGCATTAGAAAGGGAGAGGCAAGAGCACAATATAAATATCCAGGCAAAACCACTGCATGAAACACAAGTAGCTGGAACAGGACTGACTAGGAGTAAACCTGCAAGATTACGGGAGAGAGCAGGAGGATTTGACAGTTTAATATTTACATCATATTTCAATTTACTTTTGGTCTCAATTTAGCCATTTGTAGTTATTTTAGTTTTACTCTAGTTTCACAAAATGTAACTAAATGTTATGAAAGCATATTTACTTTAAATGTAGCTAACTAAAATATAAACTCATAGAGTAATGTGTTCTTAGTGTCTCTTACATCTTCAAGAAAAATCATTTCTTTGCAACTAGGTGAAATATTTATGCATTACAACTTTACTACATATGAATTTGTTTTTTAAAGTTTCAAAACTCCCAAATCCTGTACAGAAATGATGTGCCAATTACAAACAATTATTAAATCAAAAACTGTGAAGGCAGTGCCAAAAGTGCAACAATCTGAAACTTAAAATTAGCATTTATATTTTTAAAAGCCAAAATTAGCAGACTATAAAAAGGCATACCTGCAATTTTGCCATTCAGCTTGTTATACCTGAACAATACATTTTCAATGGAAATATAATGTTACGATGCAGTTACGATGTTGCTGCTAAATATTTCAGTTTATTTACCTGCAGCTCAAGAAGATTATTTCTCGTTGACTATTTTCTGATGTGGTCCTTCCTCCTTCCAATTAGTTTTCATTTTCATTGTTTTTTATTAGTTTGTTATTAGTTTATTAGTTATTATGATGATAATTGATGGCAGATTACATTTTAATTAACCTTTATTTAACCAGTTAAAATACATAGATATATAAGCAAATTTGACTGAATTGCTATGCTCTTTCATGACTGATGAAAATCAAAACACATCTGTTGAACTCAAATGACATGTACTCTTGTATTTCCCATCTTAAAGGGTAGTTAAGACAAATGCACCTGTATATCACATCATATTTGTACCATACTGGAAGTCATGGATTAAAATTTCCTCATCACCCTGGTTATTTTCAAAATTAAAGTATTTAAATACATATAATTATTTTTTAGGAATAATAATCAGCAGGAATAATAATCAGCATTTTTATGAAAAAAAAACAAAAAAACAAAACAAAAAAAACTTTACCAGCAAAATAAATGCAATTAAATTAGAGCTTGTATTTTTCTATATTTTTTGGTGTGAGATTTTTGCACTGGAATCAAAGCTGATTTCATTATAAAGCTTTTTACTTTGTCAGGGAAAGATGAAAAATATAACTAGAAATACATTTAAATTTAATTTAAATATACAAAACTTTAGGATGTTACAGTCTATATTTCACCAATATAAATTTAGTAATCTTGATATCCATCCATGCACCAATCCATCCATCCATGCATCCATGTCCCAAAGACGCTGAGATATGCCATACAAATGTCTAAAATAAATACATCTGTAATTATACAATAATGTTTCTCAAAGTATATTTTACTGAACTAAAAATATTTGGAACTATGCAAAAGTGTAAAGTAGATTATTTTCTCATTTGGAGTGAACGTTAATGTGGATTGTGTTGTAACACTTTATAGTTCTGCCTTGAAGCTGGTAACACATCATTTGGTTAAGTATGTGCTCCATTTATTTCTGCTCATATGATTTGACTGTAAAAGGTTTGATGAGTTCCCCCTGAAACAAGTTCACAGCTAAGATCACGAGTTAAGAGCAGAGCTGTCCCAATTAGCAGGAAGACTGTCACACCCCCAGGGTCCACTCAACCTCACGTGTTGAGATCATTTTACACTCTTTATTTCTTCAAATTCTTCTGGGGAGCTCAAAAGAGTCCATTGGGTCTTCTTAATTATATCCCTGAGCTCATTCTGTCTTTTCTCTTATTGACAGACATACATATCGATTGTCTCCAGAGTGGAGTTGGCTGTGGCCACACACAGAGGTACCCTGGTGTGACATTACCACATACTCAAGTATCAGGACACAAGGTGAAGAGGTTAAGATGAATAAATGAAGCGTAAACTCTCCAAAGAGCCCCAGCACTTGTTGACACATATTATCATGTAATACCTGCAGCCTCACAACTATAACGTGCACAACCAGAAATAAAGTTGTAGTGTGGTAGGCATTTGTTTAGCGTGGTTATGTTCATATCTACAGTTTCAGAAACAATATCTCTGACAATTAATGTATGTAACTTGAGAAAAGAATGTGCTCTTAATGAATTTCTATATACTTAAAAGCTTGGGAGAGTATCTGGAGCACTGGGAGAGGATTCTTGTTTGTTGGTAAACTATGTAAGCTAAGCATAAAGTTTTATGATGGAAATGCTGCACAGAAAATGTATGGCTGGAGTAAGTTTGAGGCTGGTGTGCAAAAGGTCAAAATGCCTATTACTGGGAATAGCTATGTAAGTAAACCATAACCTAGTTTCTAAAACTACTGTTGTAAGTATTATTATTTTTCTTCATACTTCAAAAACTATGCTTCTTTGTTTGACCACAGGGAGATCCTCTGAACCAGAAGGGAATGCAATGAATTCAACCTTTCAATTATTGATCCACTCTTCCTTTGCACAGTAAAGTATCAAGAAATATAGAACTTAGCTTTTTATTGAAGTGCTTTACAAGTGTTTTCCAAAGAAATATTTTTACCCTCATGGTTTTATCAGCTAGGGATAAATGACAGGTTTTGATGCAGGTCCTTCTGAGGGACCAAAGACTACAACTTTGCAAAGGTAGCTACAACCGTAAATGTGTTTATCACATTACAACCACTAACTTCAAACTTCTGTTTTATTGGTATTTATTGTCATGAACTAACATAAAGTTGCGCTTGACTGCGAAAGTGATATATGGGTTTTAATATTTTGAAATATTGAAGGGCTACATGCAAAATGCTGCATATGGAGCAAAATTAATACAGCACATCATCCTAAATACACCATCCTCAATGTGAAAAATAAACAGTGTAAAAATCAACCCTTTGTTCTACGCTTTGCTTTGTACAGAGGGTCTGGACCCTCGGCTACTGAGAAAAGATGGCATGGACTCTATTGAAGTTTTCATTTTTACCCAATCGTTAACGTTTGGCCGTGATGCATGTTATGTGCCAGTTCAACACTTTGAAGCTTACTGAAAATTGCCTGTGCTGTAAACAACTATCCTCTACAGCGAAGGGAGAAGTGTCGGGCCGAACTAGATGGCTGTTAACGTTAATTCAATATTAGGAAGTGTGACCAACACGGATTGAACGGCTTTGTTCACTTTCACCACTGCCATTGCTAAAACTACAGGCTTACAATAATTTTAAAACAGCACAGAAAATCAACATCATCGTTCACAACTTCTCCTAATTGGCCCGGCTGAAACTGTACCAGAGCAACCCAGTTCAATGGGAGGAATCCCAGACGGAGCACTGAAGGGAGATGAGAATCGAGCAAAATTGTGTAGGAAGGCAATGACCAGGCTAATTTACCCAGAAAGCCTGAAGAAAAATGCAGCCACCTAAACTTTTTTTTTGTAATTGAATATCATCTAGCCTTTTTCTTCTTCTTACTTTGTTCTGTGCTATTTCGTAAACCCTAGATAAAATACATTTGTGATTGTACCATGAAAGAAGAAAGGGAGAAAGAAATATCAGAGGTTCAAACTGTTTGTAATAAAATAAAATATCACAAAGACCGAAAAAAATTTGAATCTTGGTTAGATTTTTTTTTTCACACAGACCTATGTGTCTCTTTTAGATTAGTAGTTTCTGTTAAAGCAGTTTTACATGAGATTTTCCTAAATAATCTCAAACTCATAATCATTCTTTCACTTTAATAAAAAAAAAATAAATATAGGTGCTGTCACTCATGTTTGTTTTTCCTCAGAGGCCTGGAAACAATCAGTGGTCATCTTCTCCTCATTTGTTGCCAATTGTCCACAGTTGATATTTCCCTGGACTTGCGTAAGCAATCTGATCTCTGTGCAGCACAAGACTGCAGTGCCATTGACCCGACTTATGCTTACGTTTGCTGCATGTGATGGTTCATCTGCATCCTGTTGTAGCTCTGCTCTGCTGACACTTGTCAGTGAACAAAGAGGGACAATGGATACTAAGGAGCTGATTATGCAAAGGTGCACATTCATTCATTCTGATAGATTTTAATCCATTTGTCTTTTTTTAAAAGAATACAAAGACAATGCATGAAGAGCCCTCAGTGATGTGCTGTGACCAAAGCTGGAGCCTGAGGCAGGATGTTTGACATTTCACTTTGACCCCTTACTTACGTAAAAGGGGCTGTTCTCTGTAGGCCTCTTTGGCTCTAAATGTTCTTATTGGATGAAGAAAGTAATATGTAGTTTACTGCATTTTTATTGCATAAGGATTTTTTTTTTTTTGCTCTTTCCAAATACTTGGGCTTCACTTTGTTCCAAAATCTTAGATCGAACCAAGTTGTTGTGTAGTTGCATACATCTATACAAAAG
The DNA here is from genome assembly GCA_014839685.1 of Anableps anableps. Classification (NCBI taxonomy): domain Eukaryota; kingdom Metazoa; phylum Chordata; class Actinopteri; order Cyprinodontiformes; family Anablepidae; genus Anableps; species Anableps anableps. The sequence goes on from CM026069.1 coordinate 21,513,807, forward strand.
AGAAGATAAAACTAAATGAATCTCTTATGCATTTCTATTATTTAGGGGTATCAAAGTAAAGGGGACTGAACAAAACACAGGTCAAACCTTTCAGATTTTTATCTTAAAAAAAAAAAAAGTGACAAAATATGAAAAAGTTCAAGGGGTGTGAATACTTTTGCAAGGTAATGTACACCATGTGACCATTCTCTGCTATGTTTTGTTCCTCAATAAACATTTTATTTACAATTTTTGTTCTCAGCATCTGATGCAGCTGGTGTGTCAGGAACACCACCACTTTGCCGACTCCGGCCAAACCCTCTATTTTAAGTCAGAGCTTTTCAGCTGTTGTGTCAAGATTTTTCCTGCCCAGTCTTTCACCAGCAACACACAGCAGAGGAGAAAGGCAGGCAGTTGTTTTCCTCCCCAACATTGCTTCGCTTTTGCATGAACTGAACAAGACACACAAGTGCCTGCAGCTGCCTGGACCCATTGTTGTTTTCCTGGATTCCAGAGGGGAAAATAAGTTTCTCCACTTAAAAAGAATAGAGAAGTCTGTAATTTTCATAGGTACACCTCAACTGTGAATCCAGAAAATCACATTCTATGATTATTAAATATTTAATTAGCATTTTATTGAATGAAATAAGTATTTACAATTAAACAGGTCAAACGTTTCCTGTAGTTTTTGACAAGGCTTGCACACACTGCAGCAGGGATTCTGGCCCACTCCTTCATACAGATCTTCTCCAGATCGTTCAGGTTTTGGGTCTGTCTCTGAGCAACACAGAGTTTCAGCTCCCTCCAAAGATTTTCCATTGGGTTCAGGCCTGGAGACTGGCTAGAGCACTCCAGGACCTTGAAATGCTTCTTTCAGACCCACTCCTTAGCTACCCTGCTTGTGTATCAGGTTATCGCATGCTGAAAAACTCAACCATGACCTGTTCTTACTGAGGAAAGGAGGTTGTTACCCAAAATCTCACGATACATGGTACCATCCATCCTCCTCAATGCACTGCAGTCATTCTGTTCTCTCTGCAGAAAAGCACCCCAAAGCATGACGTTTCCATCTTCATGCTTCATGGTTCAGATGGTGTTCTTGTACTTTTCCTTCTTCTTCCTCCAAACATAGCAAGCGGAGTTTATACCAGAAAGCTCTGGTTTTCTGGTATAAAACCAGAAAACCTGACCTCATGACCTTCTCCCATGCCTCCTCTGGATCATTCAGATGGTCATTGGCAAACCTCAGATGGGCCTGGATATGTGCTGGCTTGAGCAGCACATATTGCCCATGCGACAGGATTTTAATTCATAATGGCGTATTGTGTTACTTATGGTAACCTTTGAGACTGGTCCCAGCTCTCTTCAGGTCATTGACCAGGTCCTTCCATGTAGTTCTAGGCCCATCCCTCACCTTTCTCATGATTACTGATACTCCACAAGAGAAGATCTGGCATGAAGCCCCAGTCCGAGGGAAATTGAGTGGTCCGAAGTACTCACTTTGCTTTTCAAATGTGCACAGACTGGACATGCTACAAAGCAATGCAACATTTGTTTGGGGAGGAACTGAGGGATTTCTTGTTTGTTTGCTTTAAGAGCACTCCTGCCACGTCCAACAGCTGAGTCCTGAGCAAAGAGCCATATTGCCTGTTTCAAAACCAGTGCTACAACATATTATGTCATTGCATGATGCTTACAAGTATTTCCCAAACATACAGTACATTTCTATTTGCTGAGATATCAATATTCTAAACCAACTGCTTCCATTACAGTCTTTAGTAGATGTTTAATGGTTTAACTGACAGAAGATACATTAGCGAGCTGTAGAAAGAAAGTGACTTCAGCCTCCTGAGGGTTCTGTCTCGACTCCTTATCCTCCCCTGGCTAAATTTATCTGTTCTTGTCCTGTAGCACACACTCTAATTTACCTGTCTTCCTGTCCAACTAAAATTACTTCAGCAGTTCCTCCAACCATGTGATCATTAAGGAGGTGTGTAGGTGGTAAGTTTAAAAAACTTCTCATCTGATTCATTGCATTATCCAGTGTGCCTTCTGCTGACATAATTACATCCTAAGCTGACATGTTTGCATAGACTGTGCCACTTCAGAGCTCCTCACAGGACAAGTTAAATGGTCACGCTGTTCATCAGGAGTTTGTGTTGGCATTTGTTACCACAGCTAAAGCCGCTGTCTTTACTGGCAGCGCTCTTCGTCTGCAGTCTCAAAGCTCTCATCCATGCTGAGTCCTCAGAGCAGATGGACAAATGCCCTTTTGCTGCCTGCCAAACACCTTTATATACCCTGCTTCTTCTGTTTCATTCCCTCTATCCATTGTCTTTTGTGTACTCTTTTTGTCTGATCCCTTTCTTAATCTCTGGGATTTACCGCTGGTAGTTGTAATGGTGGGCTTGGGGTCCAGGGTTATGCAACCCTGGGATTATTCCTCAGGACAAATTGATTCAGACAGGCTGAATAACCAGTACATGCACAGCAGATTCAGAGGAAAGAAAACGCAGCATTTTATGTCAAAAGCTTCAAGCTAATTACACTATGGCCTGCAGTACATCCTTTGCAGATCTTTTTTTCCTTTTAGTTTGCTTTTAGAGTTTGTATAGAGTTTGTACACATGAGGATAGATGAGCGGGACCTACTCCACTGGCCTACTTTGGCCTAGATCCCAGGCTTTAAAGGGATTCCAATAAAACACCTCCTACCAGTAAGGCTTATAGGGTCCAGTTTCCTTTGGCATCAGAAAGTGACAGAAAGAGAGCAGCAAATGTTTCAGGGAGAAGTGTTGGACACTCTTCTCCCACACAGCCATGCTGGTTCATGTTTGTGGCCCTGGATAGACCATGTACATGTCACTTCTTTTATCATCCAGCTCACTGTGAATGGTGGCAAAATAAATAATAAAAAAAAAAAACCCTTGTCCAGCTGTGTTTGTTACACTTCTGCTCATTTTAAATGTTTTAATTATTTCTCTGACTATAAATATGGGCTTGTTGAAGTATTTTTTTTTTCTGTAGCAATTTACTGTAGCCACATCTGCCTTACCTGAATAATTTGTTCTTTTGTGTTTTCTATGTTGAAGAGTTGCTAAAACACATGGGTAATAGGGGTGTAATGGTACACAAAAAACATGGTCCATTATGTATTTAGGTTTAAAAGTCATGATTTTGTACGTTTTTTGATTCACTTACATCAAGAGAAACAAATAAAAAGTCGTCACTATAGAACTGACTCAAGATTTATTTCTGAAGCATAAGCAGGTATAGCCACTGGATGGATGTCTCTCCATCCATCCAGTGGCTATACATATTCAATTTTGTTTAGGAATATGTGCAGAAATGTGGGAATAAAAAAGGTTTTAAGTGACTTGGGGTTGTTTTGGTATTTTGACAGTCCTGTGTACAAAATTAAAAAAATGCAGCAGTTAGGAAATCCCCTCTGGTCAGATAATACATGTGTGTTGTTGCATCTCATATGCTGTGCAGCATTTTCAATGGGTTATACCAGTGATGTTTTACATTCAGCTTTACATAAAGTTCTGGTTCGGTCCACCTTTCTTTCTCCACTGTAGCTACATGAGAAAACTTAATGTTCCTAAATAGCAGAGCTTAGTAATAGCTGGGAATCCTCTCTGCTGTGTTTTAGTGTCACTTTTTAAAGTTGCCCGACAGAATGTTGCACTGTGCTCTTAGTTCTGCGTATAAAAGTTCTATGTGGGATTAGGTATAAAACAACATTGTATTCATTGTGTACATGGCATTAAAATAAGCAACATGAATCTATTAACTTTTAGATTTGTAGTCTGCAGTTTGGCAATGGCAGCAGAGGAAGTGAATAAAGAAATTCAGTCCATGTTGGCAACGCTCCCAGATATTGGCCATAAATTCCAGTGATTCTTAAATTTATCTTGCAAAGCCAGCAGCACTTATTTATAGCCATCTTGTTCAGCTTGGTACTTCTCTCTTCCCAGTATGGGAAGGTTATTTACAGCACATGTAATTTCTGGTAAGCTTCTAAGAGTAACTTCCTTCACGGTCGAGCTGGCGCACTACATACGTCACGGCCAAGCGTTAGCGATTTGGTAAAATTATATCGAATCGTTTAAAACTTCAACAGAGCCCATGCCTCTAAGAAGCACTCGTTTTTTAATAGCCAAGAGCCCAGACCCTTTGTAAGAAGCTAAGTGCGGAACAAGGGGCTGGTTTTTACCAGTCTACTGCACTATATAACCTTATGTTGTAACAAAGCAGGCTACCCTGACAAATCTACCAGGTAGGTCACACTAAATGAGTTACCTTCATAAACCTGACTAACCAGTGACTATTCTACAACTTAAGTCAACTTTATCCAGAAAAAAATTATAAAATATTTATAGTACAAGTACTTGTTGAGTGCAACACAAGTGTGTATGTATTCACTAAAATGAACAAAAGATGCTTGAGAAACTTAGGTAACTAGTTCTATTACTAAATAAACTATAACTACTTTCTAATAACGAAGTAGTAAAACTAGTTGGCCTCTGTCTGTCTAAGAAGCTCCTCCCCTTTCCCACACTCCCCCTTCAGCACATCATCATAACAATGCTTCTCCATGCCGTCCATTGATTACAACTGTTCTTAGGAGCATCATAGTTTGTATGATAAGCTCAGCAGATCCGCAGTTCCACCAGGTGTTTGCTAATTGCTGCTGCTGCTAGTCTGGTGGAACAGTATCAGGGAGATGCGGGAAGGGGTGCTCTGTGGAGCAAGAGCTCGGCTAGGGACTGAAGCTCCAAGGTAGAGCTTTTTGGAAATAGGGGGTGCATTGTATGAGCACATGTTAAAGCATCCCCGAATAGCTGTCATGGGAGATTCAGGGATTTCTCAAACATGCATGAATGAGTCAAAGCAACACTTAGGGTATGTGTTTGATGAGGGAATGATATCATAACATGATATAAAGCTCAAAAAAGTCAATTTTACATAATACACTCCCCCCGCCCCTTTTATTTTTTTTCCTGGTGATTTGTGGCTCCATCACAAACAACTGGTGCTTTGAGTGAAATCCACAGCCATAATCATGGTTTATGCAGAGACAGAGGGAAAATCTTGAGATAAGGAAATTGTAAAGTCCAAAATGTAGCCAGGCCTACTATTATCACAATCTAATTCTGTTTTACATATCTGCAAACCCAATATGTTTTTTACATATCTGCAAACCAAAGGTGGCACACTGGCACCATTGTTGCCTTGCAACAAGGAGGTCCTGGGTTCAAATCCAACCTGGAGGAGTTTCCATGTGTGGGTTCTCTCTGGGTACTCCACCTTCCTCCCACAGTCCAAAAACTGTCTCTCTAAATTTTCCTTAGGTATGAGTGTGTCCATGCATGGTTGTTCATCTGTCTCTGCAATAGACTGGCAATCTGCCTCTTGCCCAATGACTGCTGGAGATAGGCACCAGCCCCACTCATGATCCTGCTCATGACTCATGCTGCAAGAATAAGCCTCAACATGGGTCCATTTCTCTGTGGTTGAATCGGTTGATAGCAGTTAGTAAATATTCTAAATAGTAAATCAAACTTTAGAGTCAGTGGGATCTTCAATGATTTTTTTTAAAGTTAGGTGAATTATGTAAACCAAGTAAAAATAACTTTTATTTTAGTTAATGCTGTTAAAAAAAAAAATCTAAATCCTAAATGTTTTTCAACTTACTGAACTCCTAAACCCCTTAAATGTCTCAAGCATAAATCAGAAAAACTCTGATATGTTCCCTTTTATGCCAGTGGGTGAGTAATAGAAATGTGAAAATAACCCTTACAAAAGCAGGATAAATTATGTCATGTTCTTCTCATCACTTCACACACAGGGAAACAGCCCAGTGTGTGAGATCACTTCTCTTTCCGGTTTTTGTCTCCATCAATCTCGTGATTATCCACAGTGACCCAACCCAAATGGAGCAAAATGTACCCCAAGGACGTCCCCGGATTGCACCTATTACCACAGACACTCATTGCTGTACCAGCGTCACACTCACAGAATGTCATTAACACATTTACAGTCACCTCCCCCACTTTCACAGCAAAGATGCTGCAGTGTCTGACTGTGACTTGACTGTTTCTACTGATATATTCATCAAATTCTGCAATAAATACAAGTCATCCTTAACCAATGTCATATGTGGCAAAACTTTTAAGATTGTTCTTTTTTATGACTCAGATGACTAAAGATGATCAGATATATTTTTACTGGCTAAATGTAGAGACAGAAATAAAAAAAATAAAAAAAAAAATAAAAAAAAATCTAAACAAAATATGTCCTGAGCCTGAATAGATTCACTTAAAAACAGACCAATTTTCTGTGTTTGCCCTTGACTAAGTTCAGAGTTTGCATTGGCTGCATTATAAACTACACTTTCCTTGCAGTTATTAAAAGTATTGTGCTATCACTTTCTTTATGTTCTGTAACTCATCAAGTTATGTTTCTTTAGCCATGTTTATTATATTTTAGTTTATTATATTTTTTTTACATAACAGGACTCTTTTTTTCCTATTCATTATTTTCTGGGTGCTCTCCAACTCCTTCCTCCTTCCTTTTAATCAGTTTGTTTGTGTAGTATTTTTCCACTAACATCTGAGCTAGAAATGAGGTGATGGATCCTTCCCCTCAATGGCTTTTTTTTTTTTTTTTATGTCTCAAACAGCACTCACCCTGCCTCTTTCCTTTTCATCTTGCTTTCCAGCATCACTTCGAGCCTCAGCACTGCAGCACTTGGAAAATTCCACACTGCAGCAAACAGAGGGGTGGTGGTGGAGAGCAAGGCGCAGATGCAGAGAGAAGGGAGCGAATGAGAACAGCGAATGTGCTCGAACGCAGTAATCGATGATGGGGAGGTTGTCAATACATCGTGGGAGTAAGATGTTGGCTCTGTGAATGGAACAAATACCACAGGAGCAGTGGGAATAAAAGCAGGGACAGGGTAGGTGTGAAGCTGCGTCAGTGAAAACTAATGAAGAACTCACAGAGTTGGTAGAGGGAAATAAAAATACGAAATAAATGTTGAAGGATTTTTAAAATGTCTATCATAAGCCCTGAGATTCATCATAAAAATAATTATAAACAATGGAAAAAGAAAAAGGTGAACTGTTATAAGTGAGGAAAGAAATGAAGTGAAATCTAGAAGGACGAAGTGATGGAGTAATAGCTGTGGTAACCTCTACAAACGTGCATCCAACATCACATGCCTCAGAGTAAGCAAAAAAGCACTGCAGCACTTTAAAAGTGCTGCTCAGTCCAGGCAGCCACTAGCAATACAAATACAGAACAAACATCATGAACATTATTCCTTCATATTTATAGAACAGTTGCATTTACATCTCATTCATGTAGCATGAGAGTATAAAAATAGAAAATTATATTTAAAAATGTATATGTTAGATTGTTAGATTAGCTTTAATGCATATAACCTAGTATATTTATCTATTTCTTTGTTTATTTATTCATTCATTTATAAGCCTGTTTGAAATTTTAATTCAGTTTATGGAAACAATTATCTTTCATTTTGGGTTTTTTATTGCACCTGATAAATATTGGAAAATGCGTTCATATATCTTTGTATTTTATGCCTGCATCGTTCTTTATGACCTTCTAAAGGAATAGCACGGCTCTTTTGTTGTGGAATTTTCCACCCAGATGGTACACAGAATATTTATTTAAAGCTTAGGATGATTTTTTTTTCTAATGCGACAAAACCAGAGCAACTTTATTATTAACTTTTGCAACTCGAGAACTCTTAAGTGTGACATATTTTGGTTTGTAGTCTTTGGTATGCTGTCACACGGATAATGGCCCTTGTTGAGCTATAATGGTAAAAGATGACAATATAGACACATTTATTTTTTCCAAATTCAAGAGTACTTATATCCTTTTTCACAACAAAGTTTGAATGCCCTTCAAAATGCAAATATTTAATAAGTTATTCAACCCATTCAGACGTGATGTGTCGAGTTTGTGCTTTTACAACTCATACAATTTAATGTTCACATTGCATCATGATTTTCAAATTACATTCTTTACACAAAAACAATACATTGTAATGGACAGCTGTTCCAGGGAACCTTCTATAATTTTTCATTGTCATGTGGCTGAACAGGTCACAAGATTTCTGTTTGATAAATGTCAGAATAGTGACGTTTGTTTAATTTATGGCATTTGAGTTAAATAATAGCAAGTCTGGGGAGGCCACACCTCAACCACACTGTTTTTATGTGTGACATCCTGGAAAAAATCTAAAGAAATCTCCCGAACTATCAGGAAGAGAACTGTGGACCTTCCCAAGTCTAGTTCATGCTTTAGTACCATTTCCAGATGCCTGAATGTGCCAAAATCATTGGTGAAGCAAATATTTGCAAGTATAAACCGCATGGAAATCTTCAGCCTTCTTTCGAGTTACAGTTTTTACAGATTTTTCATAACCATTGAAACTGAATTATGACCATAAGTTCACATCCAGGTTTTTACAGAGTTCTGATGGTCTCAGAAATAGGGTTGTAATTACTCTGAGGTAAAAAAAAAAAAAAAAAAAAAAAAAAAAAAAAAAAAAAAAAAGTGAGAGCAGCTTGCACAGTTTTGACTTAGCAACCCACCAATGTCACATTGAGACAAAGTGAGAGCATCAGCACAGACGTCATTATGCTAGAGATCGATCACTCTGCCATAATGATCTACACCATTGTGATTGATTCGAAACAACTAACCAGATCCATTATTGATGCAGTAACAGCCAGTTTGCAGATGGAGTGATGAGTATTAGGAAACTGGGAAGAACCCCGACACGTGAGAGGACGACATGTGTGCGTCTAACACTTTTTAGATCCTGTCATTTAGATTGAGGTTAGGCCCCCAGTGATGCACAATCTACTTTGTCACAGTCCTGTTTTGAGCCACAGGGGAGGTTAAAATGCTGCAGTTTGAGCCAGCATTTCAAAGGTCTGAACAGTGAAACAAAACTAAGTTTGTGTGGCTGGTGCTGCAGCAGAACTGCATTTCTGACTCAGAACAACCAGATGAAGGGCTTTTTTCTGTAAACTACTTTTATGTGCATCAGTGAAGTCCCTGTAACCTGAATGCTGAATGGAAAGGAATGAGCAAACAATTCTTGATGATTGTTCAAATTACAGTACCTGTGACAAATAAACTGTGATACCTGGGTTTTATCAGTCAGCTTTCATAAAATGATTTTGATTTGTATGTCAGTCTCATGACCTATTTACAGACTCAATGTTTACATAAACAGTGCAATTGTATTCCAGACCAGGCAGGACTTACATTTATATTTGTGGAGATCTTGTGACTGAATTGGATAAATCCAGAGCTTTGTATCCCAGGTATTAAAATACTCAACAATTATTGATGAGGACATTTTGGGATCACACCACCCAAACACTATACATTAGACCCCCAGTATTTGCAGGGGCTTGAGACTACAACTCCCACAAATAGCTAAAATCTGCGAATACTTGAGATGCCCACTAAAGACATTTATAACTTCCTATTTTAATAGTTCAAACACCAAATATACCTTAGTACGAATTAATGCTCACAGTGGAAACCATCTTAGCTCTACTGCTCTTGGGGGTACAGCCAATCAGCAGCAAGGAAAATAAATACTGCTCCTGGATTGGCTGCTTTGGAGCCAATAGTGTGTCACGCAGCTTTGTATCTTGATCAGGCCTTTCCAAGGTGCATTTTCTTTTGAATATTTTAGATGTGCTCTATGAAAAAAAATCTGTGAACAGGCAAATTTTCCGTGAATATTTTGGAACTATGTTCCACAGAAAAATCCACAAATAGGTGGATCTGCGAACACTGAGCTGCTAATAAGTAGGGGTAAATCGTTCTTCTTTGCAACATTCTTGTGTCTAACCAGTCGTTTCCTTTTTTCTTGTCAGAGTTGGAAAGGATTTAATATTATGAATTATTTTTGTATTAATACTAAATGTGAATGAGACAGAAAGTAACACCCAATACAACCAAACCATCTGCATGATATATATTAAGCTCCTATAACTGACTCAACACTAGAGGTATTTTTGTTATAATTTTTTTGTTACTTTTTAAAACGGTAAGGATTCAGTAACAAAGCAGTTAGTAGACTGAACAAAATATTATAAAATGAATTTCTGAATTTTTAATTAGAGTACATCTGGTTATTCAAGTTTACATTTTACTATTTATGTATGATTTTTAGAATTTTTAACATATATCATGGAAAGTCATTTATATTCCTTGAATATTTCATATTTTCGCTATGTTACGACCACAAATTTTAATGGCATTTATTTGTGACAGACCAAAATAAACTAGTGTATAATTGTAAATAGGAAAGAAAATTATACAATATTTTCAAAATTTTTTACTTGCATTTGTATTCAGTCCCCTTTCATTTGATACCCTAAAATAACGGCACAGGCTATTTGTAAATGGAGTCCGCATATATAATCTCAGTATAAATGCAGGTGTTCTGTGTAGACCTTGGAGGTTTGTTGGAGAACATTAGTGAACAAACAGCATCACGAAGACCAAGGAACTCAGCAGACAGGTCAGGGATGAAGCTGTGGATATGTTTAAAGCATGGATTATGGAAATATGTGTTAAACCCGTCGCCATGTCGTGACAGTATGATATGAGACGGCTAATCTGTGAAAAGATATATCTCCTCCACCTCCTCCTTGAGCTACTATTGTCTAAAGAAATGCCAGACCAAAAACAACCAATCAGAGCCAGGAGGAAGGTCCTCGCGCTGTCACTCAACCTCATTTAGTCGCTGCTAAATGTGCTAATGGCGGAGAAACAACTTACCGTTCCGGGAAAACCGTTTATCCGTCATCATCGGTGGTCATGCTAACTAGCCCGAGTATTCACTACAGTCTGCAAGCTGCAGCACAGCAGAGAGCAGGGCGGAGGGGGTTGGGGGGGGGGGGGTGAGCAGCGCTACACAGACTGTGATTGACAGCGCTAAGACCCGCCTCCTGGCTCTGATTGGTTGTTTCTAGATAGCGCTGAGAGCACGAGGAGAAGGCAGAGGAGCTCGATTTTTTCACAGATTATGTGTCTCATACCATTCTGTCACGATGTCGTGACAGTTTCAACAAATTTGTCCAGAAAAAAAAACGATTTTTTTATAAGTTACATACTGCAGAAGTCACACTTTAATTCCAAAACAGAAGACTTCAGACTTGGCTCATGGTCTGAGACTTGAGTCTTATTAGAAATATTTTTCTCATCAATTAGCAGTGTAACCAAGCCAATATGCACAGCTGCTGTGCATACTATATCGTTAAAGGATGCATTTGATTTATTAGCCAGTGATGTTGGCAGACTGGAGTTTGGTAATAGTATAGAACAATCTGTTCATGTTAGTTGTAGCTTCATAATAATGAAAGTTTCTGAACAAAACAAACCTAACTAACCTCTATCGTTTCGCTGTTAGGGAAACTTTATCATTACACACTTCCAGCTTATCATAATAAAAGTACTTCCTCCGTTCATTCAGACATTTGACATTTTCTCTTGTTTACTAAGAGCAGTGCGCCTCTGTAATTATCTTGTAATTCATATCTTGGAGCATGTTTGCTGTTTAGACTTCACAGCAAATGTTTTAAATGTAGATTTAGAACAGGGTTTTCCAATCAAAAAAATTATCTGACTCAGAGTGAGGACAAGAAAGACCTCCAAAACCTGTAGGGCAGCATTTAGTGAAGAAGTGGACAGTATGAACAAGGAGGGTAACAAGTTTAAAGTCTTACAGAAAGAAAGATAAACGGTTTTTGGTTCAACTTATTCAGAAATTTGAAGTTGACAAGTGCCCTAAAATATTTGAAGCAGCTCATAACATTTTTACATGTTGAATTAAATGTTTAGAGACTAAAAGACAATTGGTAAATGTTCATGTGATAAATGAAGCTTAAGTACAAACAGGTCAGGACTGAATTCTCAACCTACAGCAGTACAACTGTTGTAGGAAGACTTCATAGGATGCATCTGATGAGAAAATGTGGAGTTGGAAATAATGACTAATGAACACTTTTGGGGAAAGGGTAGTATAGTAATATCCCATGCTTTGAACATCTCACTCAGCACTGTCCAGTCCATCACCTAAAAATAGAAAGAGTATGACACAACTGAAAACCTGACTTAAAATGGTTGCCTTCCTGGACGAACAGGCAAGTAAAGCAATAATCAGAGAAGCAGCCAAGGGACCAGTGGTAACTCTGGAGGCCATAAGAAGTCCAATTTTCAGCTTGCTACAAGGCATGCAGAGGGCACAGCAAACATGTGGAAGAAGGTGCTCTGTCAGATCAGATCAAAACTGCACTTTTTGCCTTTATGCAATCCATGTGCAGCATAAAACCAGCACTGTACCTAACCCTGCTCATACCCTCTTCATGGTCAAACCATTTGGTAGCAGCATTATGTTGTGGGGACTGCTTTCAGAAAAGCTAATGAGAGTTGGTGGGAAGATGGTTGGAAATCCAGGACAATTCTAAAAGAAAACCTGTAAGAGTTTTGAGATTGCAGTGGACGTTTATCCTTCAGCAGCACAAGGACTCTAAACATACAGCCAGAGCAACAATAGAATAGTTTATATCAAACGTGTTCATGTGATAGAAAGGCTCAGTCAAAGTCCAGACCAAAATCTGACTTAGCATTTGGGGCAGGACTTGGAAATTGATGTACAGAGATGTTCGCCATCCAGTTTGACACAACTTGAGCTATTTTGCAAAGAATAATGAGCAAACCAGGGAGAGACCGAACCCAAAAGACCTGCAGCTGTAACTGGAGCCAAAAAAGGTTCAACAAAGCATTGAGTCAATGAAGCTTAACGCAGATACATTATATGCTACAAATTGCTGTCTCAGACCCACACACACACACACACACACACACACACACACACACACACACACACACACACACACATATTTGGATTAGAAATGGGCTAAATAAATAGAGTTCCATCAATGAACTGTTCATAACACAGATGCTATAAAGAAGTTTTACTTTGAATTGTCCTCTTTGAATTGTAGTTACTGTTGACCTCTGAGTTACTGACCATGATAATAAAGTTTTATTGGCTGCTGATTTCTGTGCCCTCAGTAAAACACACCCAACATGTCATGCTGTTTTGCAAAAACAAACAAAAAAAAAAAAAAAAAAAAAAAAAAAAAAAAAAAAAAAATTCAACTTTTGCATTTATAGAAACAAATGCTACATTCCAGCTTTGCTCTCTGCTTCATGTTTTTCTGGAGAACGAGCTGTTGGATTAACCTGACTTCCTGTTAGTGTTCAGGATAGAAAGCAACACGCAGCAGAAAAGTAAAAAGCTTCTTTTATGGTGTGTGTTGATGTTAGAATCCAGCTGGAGGCTCATGGGCAAGATAACAAGGACTAAACAAATGTTTTATTAGCTCACTCAAAAAAAGAAAAAGGAAATAGCTGAAGATGGTGTCATGACAGGGTTCCTGAAACAGCAATCCAAAATACAGTGGAAGTGAGACAAATCTGGAACAAAACTTCATCTGAAACAAACACAGGATTGAACTAGCAGGTCTGAAAAAGAAACCAGAGAGACCTGGTGGTATTTACATTGGCTAAAGTAATGTCTTAACAAAACACAGATGGGTGATGGGTAACAGAAACCGTGTGTGGGAGGTGGGCAGGAAGCAAAACCAAAAGTAAGATGAGAGATGAGTTTCATAACAAACACAGCAAGTACAACTAAACCAGGAAAGTACAAAGATCAAAAGACTACAGTACTGACAAAAAAATTTGCCCCTTTTCAGATTTCTTCTATTTTCTTAAACATTTGAGCTTATCAAACATATATATTTGACAAAAATAACTGATCAATACTGGTTTAATGTATTAATGGAACTAGGTCATTTGAAGCAACCTGGCTCTATATGAAATACCATTTGGCCCCTAATCTAATAACTGCAGCCTCCCAATCAGACTGACGGCCAGACCTTGTTTGTTTTTTGAGTCATTCAGATGTGGTGTGTTTTGGATCTGCTACATAAACCAAATGTGCTTTAGCTCAAGGTCACAAACTGATGAGTGAACATCCTCCTTCAGGATTTTCTGGTGGAGAGAAGAATTCATGGTTCCTCCACTTACTTTCCTGAACAGACAAAGCAGTGCCACACCACATATACTATCACCGCTATGTAAATCATGAACACTGACATTAATGGAGGCAAGCGAAGCCTTCAGTATTTTAGAAGTTGTTCTGGGTTCTTTTGTGACCTCCAGGATCCAGTGATGATATACAACTCTGAACAACCAGCTTCTTTAGCAACGAGCTTTAGTAGTTTACTCTCCTTATGGAGGGTGTCAATGGTTGGACAACTGACAGCTCAGCAGTATTTCCTCATGATTGTGCAGGGCTTAACATTGTTATACATTTTTTTATTGGCCCTATGTAACAGTCTAATGTTCTTTTGAGTTTAGGTTTTTCATTAACTGTAAAATGTGTGCAATGAATCCACTATATATGTAAAGAGTTTCACTTTTTGAAATTAATTCATTCATTAAAAAAAAAAAAAAAAAAAAAAAAAAAAAAAAAAAAAAAGCTTTTCTAATTTATCTTAGAATTTAATGTATTCTAATTTATTAAGTGCATTTAACAGTATCTATATGCTAAGAGCCAAAAAAGTTGCGAAGAAGGAATTGTCCAGTTTCAGCACCCCTGTGATTCTTTAATACTTGGACCGCAATATGTTGATCCTCCCTTTTTGTGGTTTCTCTTGGGTAACCAGACCTCTTACATAATGTATTTTTTCCCATCATATATCCATTGGTATCCACTGGTATCAGTATTGGACCACTGTTGGAGTTTTTTCACCACACCGGTTCCAATGTTAAACCATTGTTTGCCTTGCAGCAATGTTTTCTGAAAGCACTGACTCTAGCACTGCAAAACGGGTTCTATTCTGGCACCAAGTCTTTGCTGGGTCAGAGATTAAAACCACTTCCTTTGGCAGTTGTTAGTGGGCTCATATAAATCAACAATCAATGGATATTAGCCATTTTAAAAATACCAGTTAGTTTTACTTTTACTCTGTGTAATTCAAGACAAAAACAATAAAAACACTGAACTCCTTCTCTATCATCAATAAAATATTGGATTATCACTGGAATAACACAGGCTCACTGCCTCTCATCTTTCCTGTTTGTTTTAATTTCATCTGTCTTCTGAGTCAATATATTGCATAAAGCTGCACTTAAAATTGCTATTTACAGCTGAATTTATAAACATCGTTATCAATTCTGTTCAGAAACACTTTTAATACCATCAGATAGTGGTAATAAATCTGCCTTGAACAGGCATGTGTAGCTCCTGTTTGCCTTTTTGTAAAGTACCAAAGGTAAGAAATGGGGAAAGGGAAAACATTGAAATTCATCATATGTTGCTCAAATCAGTGATTATAAGTTGAGCTGGTGGTGTTAAGGTATCTGTTTGCAAGGAGTCTAAGACAAAGACCAAGATTTGAAAAAATAAACTGGCAATAATAATAAGTTGGCTCTCTGGCCAAACCATGTTGGTTCTTAACTATGTTTTTATGAACTTCAAACTTCTGTTTGACTTCTCTTTGGTTTCACAATGTGATCACACTGCCTCACACATCTGTCATGTGCAGGTAAGTTGTACAATGCATCAAAGTATCACGCCCTTTATCTGGTTAAGTCATTGTTTTGACTGTTGGATGCTGCAGCAACTGGCTGATATCAGGATCAATCCATTCTTGAAGCCACTATTATTCCATTCTAGATGTACAACCTCCTTGTTGGCCGATTACATTTTACATGTCTACAAAACAAAGACCAAGTCAGACCATTCCTTCTGGGTGTGCTTGATGCTTAACTCTTTTGTCTCTAAGTTCTAACTGCATAGGTCTTTAATTGAAAGACAATACAACATCTCACACAATAACACAAATAACTCATGCTATGTTGAATGCCAGGGAAAAAGATAAGTCTTCAAAAATGATTTAAAAGAAGACAATGAAGGTCCCTGCCTAAGATGTAGATGCAACCTGTTCCATAACTTAGGATCCATAACTGCAAAAAGCCAAATTACCTCTGAGCTTAAGCCTCATCTTTGGAACAGCCAACAACAGCTGGTCAGCTAACCTTAGAGTATAGGACATAGTGTGGAGGTAGGCCTTTAAGACATTTCAAAACAATTAAAAATATTTTTAATCAATTCTGTAGCACACAGAGAGTCAGTGAAGAGCAGCCAGCACAGAGTGACATGTTCTCACCTGTATGACTGAGTTAGAAGACAAGCAGCTGCATTTTGGACAAGGCAAAAGAAGACAGCCTGTCTGACCTTTAATTCAATTCAATTCAATTCAGTTTATTTATATAGCGCCAATTCACAACAAATGTCGTCCCAAGGCACTTTACAAAATAAAATTTAAAAATTCAGTCGTACATACATTCCAAATGATCATAGTTATCAAACAGCACAGTAAGCTTAATTAATTAATCAAAGTAGTTCAAAAAGTTAAATCCAGCAGATTGCATCGAGACATTGACTTGCAGCAGCTTTGAACACATAAAGTGTGGTCATAAAGGCATGAATGATCATTTCAAACCAAAGCACCCAATATACTGTGTTTCTCTACTCTTCCTACAAAAAGCAAAAATATGACAGTTACATCTTTTGTCAATATTGCATAGCCCTAAAGTTTAGTATATTTAATCTAATCATAGAGTTTTTTTTAAGTCTGCAGGATGTCTTCTACCGTGGTTTAATAAAGGAACAAATCATCATTAAGGTAATTTTATCATTATAGCATTTCATTGTCCCTAATATCTGATTAGATAATGACCTTTTACCTTTCAACACACAGATTGTAAAAACAACAGTAAAAGCCCAAAAATGCAAGGGCAAACATAAAGCTATTGGTATTTGTGTTTAGGCATGTTTGAAATCTTTGAACAGTCTGTGCTCCACATCATGTCATGGGGTTCAGATAAAGGCTGATTGGAACCAAAGGACTGTTACATAATAGTTATGAGAACCCATATTCAGCCCCTCTCCTATCTCAAACACATCTTTCTGCACACACACAGAGGCAAGCACACTCATGTTCAGGATGTACACAGACACACACACGCCCACACATATGTGAGGAAACTAGAATTCATGACATCTGCACAGAGAAAACAAAACACACCCGCCATGTGGAGCCAAGTGGAGGCGGAGACTGGGTTCTGACTTTTAACAGATGATGTTTACCCCATTTTTCCAGGAAAAAGGAGAACGATGTATGCTAAAGTTCATACAGTAGAAAGGGGACCATTTTACTAATAGGCTGCATGTTCTTTGCTCCTGAAAGACCTAATTTTAACTTTTTAACATCTTTGTAAAAATAAAAGAATGAAAATAGTTGATCTGCTCCAGCTATAATAATCAGTTGCAAAACTTTGACTGCATATATTTATTCAAAAAAGTTGTAAAAGCTGTAAATGTCTGGAAATCAAGCCCTGCTGAAAAAAAAAAAAAAAAAAAAAAAAAAAAAGGAAATAACTCCACAGTAAAATTACTGTGGAGTTATTTCCTATGGCAGGTTTAACTGCAAAGCTATAAAAATTACCATGCGACCTGATGAACTGCAGTTTCTCGGAAGCCCTGGCTCACAATCACCTCGCCTGTTTGTGTGAGACTGACTTGATGAGGTGTATGTGTTTGAGTCTGTAGAGAACATACATTTTCTATGCAGGCAGGCACATGTGTGCATGAAAATCAAAACATCAGGGTTCCAAATCTTGGCTTTGCTGTGTGCCACGTGATATATTTTTTTGCAACACATGTGGAGAAAAAGGAGGGGATTTTCTTATATAAATAAGTTCTTCTCTGCTGCTGCTTCTTGGTATATGCAGGTCATATGGAACTTGTTAATCTACAGTATGCTAACAGGGAAAATGCAAAGCTGCAAACTCATGTTTCATCATTTATATTTGTTTACAGCTTGGCAAACTCTTCTCAGTGTCACAGCAAACATTAAAGCTGGCATTTCTATTTTAGCTCAGTGGATTTTCATAGGTTACTTGATCATCATATTAAATTTACCAACAAATTTTTAAAAATTACAAGACATAAACTGATGTTTCTTAATGACCAGAAAAAAGAGAATAAAGCCTTCATGTTTTCTGCTTCTTTTTTTTTTTTCGGTTTGTTTAGAACCAAATGTTTAAAGATGTATTCAACTGTTTGGTACTCATTAGTTTTGCAGAACCAAAACAAGTTTGTGTTCTGATTTCTTGGAATTGCACCGCTGTTTTCTGTGAGGTGAGACAGTTTTCTGTCTTGGTTTAACTGGTTGCAGTGTTCCACGCAGCATATCACATAGTTCATCATAAAGTATTAATTGTTTGGGGTTCCTCAAGGCTCAAGCTACTTTTATTCAATACCTCCATCATATTATAGAGAATGAGATCTCTTTCTAAACAAACCTAATACACTTAAGCTTTCATCAACTTTAAAACATTGCCAAAAAAGTTCTCATTAAATCAGAATGCATTAAAAATCTGGTCCTTGCTTTTACTTGTAATAGGTTAGATTAATGTAGCGCACTTTGGAGAACTCTATGTATGTGTTTATGTATATTAAATAAATTTGACATGCATTGTCTTTTGAATGTTTTGGGGTAGGTTGATGTGTAAACGTAGTGATTAATTTTGACAAGTTTAGTTGCATGTCCACAGTTGAGTTTACGCTAGCTCTTGTTGTTTATCTTTAAATATCTGCATATATGTTTGTTGCATATATGCTTAGGAGCTCTGCAGCCTGCTTCAATAAATCTCTGCCAGCTTCTCCGCCACACATGTCCAGCAGGATGTGGATATGACACTTGCTTACAGAGGAAGTGGGGCAGCAGAAACCATGGTCTAGACCAGAACACGTGAAATAGATTTGGTGCAACTATTTGGACTGCACCCAGACACCACAAGGAGACAGAACCTGCCTGTCCAGATCCTGGACCCATAGATGTGGAATGTGACCTAATTTTGTTGCCAGGTATGCAGAAAATTACAGCTTGAGGAGCAGGTGTCACTGCACACTTTGAATCATTTATACCAGAGGTCACAAGTCCAAGAGAAGGAGAGGTTACATTGGGCAGTTTGGGAGGGTGTGTACTTACCCAAAAAACTTTCACCACAGCAGAGCTATAACAAACAGAACTTCCAGGGCATTTTTTGACAATATTTATTTAACAAGGGCATTTTCTTTACATCTAAATATGAGTTTACAAAGGGAGTCAAAATTCAGTTGCTAAGGTTTTTGTCATTTTTCTCTGAATGATTTTGAACTGAAGTGAATAAACTTGAGCAGATGTCATAAATGTGAGGTAAACTTAAAGAGAGGAGCAGCATTAGTACACAGCATCTTACTGTTTGTGGTCAGTCATAGGCTTGATACAGAGTTTGCATGTGTGACGCTGTGTCAGCAGACTTCTCATAAGACAGAAGTTGCATTGACAGGACATAGATCGTGATCTGGACATCTAAGGCAAGCATCCATTTCTTGATTAATTTGACAAGTTAATTTAGCACATTTCAGCAACAAGGCATTTCAAAGTGCTTTGCATGATGAAAACATAAATGTATTTACCCTATTTAATCTGATATCCCAAACTGATGTCCAGTTAAACTAAAGAGGGTCAGAAGTTACTTAATTAGTAAATTAAGTATGTTTGTAATTTAATCTCCATATGAATCCAGCTATTCTATAAAGGTCCCAGAGGTTTGTTAGAGAGCATTAGTGAACAAACAGCATTATAAAGAGCAAGGAGCACAGCAGACAGGTCAGGGAGAACTCTGTTGAGTCATTTAGGTTTTAACATTTTATTGACCACTTTCCAGTCCATCATCTGAAAATATGAATGGCACAATTGAAAACATACCAGGATTTTACCATCCACTTACGCAGACAGGTCAAGCAATGAGTGTTCATCAGAGAGACAGAGAAAAACAAAAACAAAAAACAAGTGAACTCTGGAAGAGCTGCAGAGATCAGGTGGGAGAAACTGTTCCCTGAACAAGTTTTAGTCTAAGCTCCACTATACTGGCATTTATAGAAGAATGGCAAGATGAAAGTCAATCTCAAAACAAAACCACAGGTCTTTTTAGCAGTTTGCAAATTGTTACAAGACAATGACCCAGTAAAATTACAGACATAAATCCTGTTGAAAATGTCTAAAATAATTTGAAAATGAATGTTTACTGATGCTTTAAATACATTCTGACTAAACTTGAGTTTTTTGCAAAGAAGAGTGATAAAAAACCTCAGTCTTTAAATGTATAAAGCTGATCAAGAGAGCCTAAAACACTTGCAGTTGTAATTGCAGCAAACAGGTGACTGAAATATAAAATACATACCACACTTCTCCAATTTTTATTTGCAAAATATTTTCAAACTCATGCATCATTTTCCTCAGACTGTATAATGATACACTACTTTGAGTTGGTCTATAACATGGAATCCCAATAAATTTATTGGTGGTTTTATCAAGACAAAATGTGAAAAAGATCAAGGTAGGTAGATAATTCTTTCCCCACTCTGAATAAATATACTTAAATTAAAAATGTAATTTTTCAGTGTGGGATTATGCCGCTGCAGATGAATTTATTTTAAGGTTTTTCACACATCTTTACTGTGTATGTACTCTGTTAATTTTTACCTACAGGATTAAATAAACTATGCGTAGGATGTTAAAGCTAGGTTACTCAGCTTACCTGAAATAAATCCAACATGAACACATTTTCTTGAACACTGACACAAACAGGCTGTCCTCTCTAAACTGTTACCATGGTGAGGTGGCACGGTGCAGATTGATCTACTGGATGTAGAAACTGGGGCATAATGATAAGGCAATAGGTGCCAAATGATTATATCCACTAAATTTAACACAAGCATGAAAGAGACAGCATGCAGCAACAAGAAAGCGACACACAGAGCTCTCAAAGAATAATTTAATGTATGTTTACAAGATATTTTAAGTTCCCTAACCTTGAATCAGACTGACTGCAGTGAACTTTAAAAACAGATAAGAACCCCCTTGATGGTGAGTCAAGATTCTGCTGGTTCCTTACTGACAGGCTGAAAGACTGCAGCTACTTTAAACACTAATAATTTGCTATCAACTTATCTGCTTAGTTGATTGCTTTAGCTCAACTGCTGCTGTTTTGCAAGGGCTTAATTCTTGATGTACAGCACTTTTACCCTCTGCTCAGATGCTACGCTGGAATGAAGCATGTAAATCTCAGATGTGAACTTTAACCTTCATCTCTGATGTTCTTTTACAGGTTACCCTTAACGGCTTTGTAGGGCCACAGATTTAGTTAAAGGAAATTTTTCTCTGTGCTAGTGGTGGCCCATGATCTGTGACCTAACAAGGTCGATATGGTTAACCACATTTATCTGAACATGTTGGCTGAAGGTTAATAATTTTATTTTGCTACTTTAGAAATCTAGAAAAATTTTTAAAATAATGCATCACTAACTGTAAATTCAAATACTGATTGTTAACTCGGTCAAACTTTGAATGTGAGATTTTATAGGAGGATAAAACTAACAATATTTATAATGGTATAAAATGAGAAGAAATAATAATCAGGGTTAAAAAAAACTTTTTTTTTTTTTTTCTTTTTTTTTTTTTTTTTTTTTACCCTTTTAAGGCAGGTTACACCTGTTTCTGTTTGATTTGATTTTAGCTAATCAGTGAGTAGACTTTGACTGGCTGACTGAGCTGACTGATTTATATACATTTAATTCCCGATTGTAGGGATTTCAAGCTGTAAGAAGCTCCTCCTATCTTAATCTTTATGTTGATTTTAGAATTTTCCATAATTTCTGTAGAATACACATAGATTTCCTATTTTTTCTAGAGCGTAATAGTGATGTGAAATGGAAAAGACAAAGTGAGAACAGGTTAGGTTTTATTGGTTCTTTAATGACTCGTTAAAGTTTGTATAGGTTAAAGTTTTTCAGATATTTCAGAAACATCAACAAGTTCAAGTCTAAACATGTCCAAAAGAAAACAAACAAAAATAAAATCAGTATCTAAAGTGATAGTAAACTTTGAGAACGTTCTCTAAGGCTATGCCAACTTTGTTATGGTGGTATTTTCTCAGCAGGAGTTATTTATAATGAAGTCTGCAGTGAGTTTGGCACAATCCTTTTTGTGTCTGGTTTTTCTGAAAACCTACAGGTCTCAGGAATTTTTTTCACATGTGAAGCATTTTTAGATTCGACATTGCCAATTCTACTCAAGACTATAAATAGGAAGAAGTTGCTTTATGGAGATCAGGCATGACAATAGCTTTTTCCTTCAAGCAATAACACCTCAACACAGGCTACACTGTAGTTTAATGGGCTCTGTGAAGCTTCAAGAATGCACTTGAGGAAGGCGTCCTTGTACTTGAAGAATCTGAATTTAAAGGTTCGGCCCTGCTTAGATGTAGCTGTCGTCTGAGAAGCTACAGAGACATAGACACGTGCAGAGCTATTATTTATGATCTGAGATGCAAAAAATACTCATCCCACTTGAACTTTGTCATATTTTATGTTGCAACCACAAACCTTAATAGATTTTATTGGGATTTTTTTGTAATAGACTAATGAAACGTAGCACATAATTATGAAAGAAAAATATGCATATTTATCTCAGTTTTTTTTACAATTAAAATTAGAAATGAGTGATGTGTGTAAGTATTCAGCACACTCTGCCTTATAGTCTCAAGTCTTCCAGTATTGCACTGAATTCAGTTTCATCCATTGTTTCATCAGGACAATATGCAGTGTTGGTTTCTTTTACAGAGAGCACCTTCTTCCACTTGTTTTCTGTGTCCATCATGGCTCCTGGCAAGTAGCAAATGAGGTTTCTGCTTTCTTTTAACAATAGCTTTCTTTTTGTTGCTCTTCCATAAAGGTCAGATTTGTAGCATGCACAATAGTGGTCCTGTCAGCTGATTTCTCCACTTGAGCTGTGGATCTCTGCAGTTCTTCCAAAGTTAGTTCTTGGCTGCTTCTTTGATTAATGTAATCCTGACCAGGCCTTTCAGTGTAAGTGGACAGACATGTCTTAGTAGATTTGCAATTGTGCAGTTCTATTTCTGTTTTCAGATGATATACTGAACAGTGCATTGTGAGATATTTAAGGCTTGTGATATTGTTTATGGAACATTGATGAAATCTATCTGTAAAAAAAAAACAATGTCTGATACTTATTACATCAAGTTGTAGTACAATAGTAGTAATAATTGTTTAAATATTTGTTAAACAAATAACACTTGTTTGTCATTTTACCCTGGTTTCTTTAAAGTATTGAGAGCAAAGCAGAACCAAAGTCAAATCTCTTGTTTGTGTGCACAAACATGCAGATTATTTTTTACACTTTTTTGAGGTTGCAGTGGCACCAAGCATTGGCTTGTTATTGACAAACTGTTGTCACTGTTGTCTTCAAATGACTCATACCACCACTGATACAGGAACTTTTATCATGGCTGTTTATTACTCCTTTTCTGTTGAGCTGCCCTTCCTCGTAGTTTAATGTTTGATCAAGCAACAATGCTTTCCAGGAACTTATTTATTAAAATTGGCTTTGTACTATAAACATCCTCAGATATTCAGCAGAATCCCGTTTGCTGAAAGTGAAACTGTTGGGACAACTCATTTTGCCTCCTATGGTCAGAGATTTTTATGTTGAAAGATGCAAAGTAAAGAGTTCGTTCAAACAAATGTTTCATCATCAAGCTTTATGGCAGATGTGTTCAGATTTATTTTTACTATAAAGTGGCCAGCATCCTTTTATTAGCTGTTAATTCACTGCAGATTTGGAAAGGGCAGTGGGCGTGTGTGAGAAACGTGAAGGAATGTGGAGTAAACAAGGGTGTCCTTGATCTGGCATTGGGGCAGCTTAGTGCCTGCAGCACTCATCGTTATCAACACACTTATTTTTACTGGAGCAGCTCAAAGCCTATTGGAGCTACCATGTCAGCTCACGCTTTCTATGGGCCATGTTTTTATAGTCACATGAAGCACTCCCTCATGTGCAAAGGAAGGAGGGCAGAGGAGCATGGAATTCATTAAAAGTGTTTTTTCAGGGTGGATGAAGGAAACTGGAATTCCTCAGCATTGGATTTTCAAGGTGCAACTTGCCTTATAGTATAACCAGAGGTAGGTAGATTAGCAAAAAATTTTATTCAAGTAAGAGTAGCACTACTTTAACATATTTATACTCAAGTAAAAGTAAAAAGTATGAAATACCTATGCACAATGCCATCTGACACGCTATTGGCTGGTGTTTGCAAAGCACCCAATCCAGGAGTGTCATTAATTTTCCTTGCCACTGATTGGCTGTAGCCCCAAAAGCAGAGATAAGCAAGACTGTTGATGCTATCTTCTGCAATAGTGTTAAGATGGCTTCCACTGTATGTGTTTATGCATACTAAGCTACATTTGGTGTTTAAACTATTCAAATAGGCAGTTATAAGCGCTTTTAGAGGGGGTCTGAAGTATTTAGCCAGTCGTCGGCGGCTGTAGTTTCTAACCAACAGCGGTTCTGTTTACCAAGGACACTCTGTGACAGGTTGGTGTTACTGGTTTCATCTGGCACTGGTTTATCAATGCCTTTAGATTCCTACTTTGGATCCCTTATGGAACTGAACTGAATATGAAGGGCAATGCACTGGCAGGAAGCTTCTAATTGAGACCTAGCACGCGTCTTGAATCTTCTACAATTTTACACTGAAGATTAACCTAACCTACCGTACAATGGTAACAAACAACCAATAACAACAAAAAACAACGTGACTGACTCTCGAAAGGATAACTGGGGCCTCTCTGACTCTGATAATGAAATTCTTAATGGATTCTGAAACTCAGTCTCAGTTACGAAACTCTACTGGAGCAGGATAACGTTCTGGGGGAGATGTCGTCTCAAGGGACTGGTCACCCAATCAGAAGCAGAGTTGGAGTAACGTGAGAGGAGCTATGTGACATTATATGGCAAAAGAGAAATGGATTCTAATTTTGTTTTAAATCTTCTGTAGATACCAAACTTTTTGTCTTAGTTTTGAAAATGTCATCACTATATCACTGCAGCTAAAATAACTCATGACTGCACCTTTTTTCAAATTATTATATTTCAGAAGCATTTAATCAGTACATTGAATAAAAGACAGATTCACATTTGAAGGTTTGATATGATCATCAGTAAAATTCTGGAATATTTAACAGCTTTCTGAATTTGTATATTAAGAAAACAAGATTATTTATAACCAAAGGGCCTGACTTGAATTGACAGGCATTTAGCCAAAACATTTGGGCATAACAGCTTAGCAAGGTCATATGCTTCTCATATTTAGAAAATCCCAAGACACCACATGTGGGGAGAAGAGGTTGTCTAGATTAGACCTAAGGTGTTATTAGGCTTTTTGAAGGGACTTGGAGAGGAGTAATTCTTTTAGGTTAAATGTAAAATATGATGACAACAAACCTCTACAATGTTTTACATATAACAATGTGCACAATGTACAAATAACAAGGCACAGACAATATAAATATGAAATAGAAGACTGTGGTGACTGGTGAGTGATGGTCAGAAGTGGAAGTGGGAACCACAAATTAAATTCTGCTTAAGTGCTCATAAAACCTTGATTTGACTCTGATTAACCAAAGAACATGGTGGGTTAGACTCTTTAGGTCAAACTGTTTGGTATCAGTTATTTACTTCAGAGATTAGTGCAGCAGCCATCAAGAGTCAGTACAAGCTCAGATTTACTCAAGTTAATTTATGACCGCTTTAACAATCAGACCGTTTCCTTGCCTGTATTAGGCCTATCAGCTGTGCACTTATAGTTAAGCATTAACAGATAAAAGGTTCTTTGCCATATTTTTTTCAGACTTTGTTCAATAGACCATGTGAAAGGTGACACAAGAAAAGCTTAACCAAGCACCTTATATTAAATAGTCAGCTGATATCAGTACCGATTTCCATAAAAGATGTCCACTTCCCTACGGAGAAGTCCTTTCTTTGCTTTTTTTTTTTTTTTAAAAAGATCAGCGAGAACTGAAGCTCTAGATATAAACTAGACATCTTTCCACTAACCCTCTGAAATTTCACAGTTTAATGAGTTTCCACTAACCCTCTGAAATTTCACAGTTTAACGAGTTTGGGTTTTGTCATTTCCAGCATCATATACTCTTCTTAAGGCCTATGTTTGACCTGATAACACTAATATTAATACTGTGTGTCTAAGATAAGCATTTCACAATGTGTGAGGTGTCAAACTTAAAAAGCAAAGAGAAACAAAACATTTTGTCCTTTTTAGGATTTTTCTTTATTTTAAATATACCTGGAAGACACAGGTCAGGTGAAGTCTGCAGTGACAGCTGTGTATGCAGGCCATGTGGTATTAGATGTGCGTCCAGAATGGGTTTGCAGATTTTATCATTGCGCTGATTCACTCAGACAAGTGACCATGTGGGACCACCTGGATCTGTTGTCCTGGGTCATAAATCTAGAACATGAGACAGTAGGTTCTTTGGAGCTGGCACTAATGCTGAAGTAAGGCAGGGCTGGATCAGGTAGAGATGAGAGTGTGCAAAAAGAACGCACATTTTAATTTTCCAAAGTTGTATAATTCAATTCAGTGACTAAAAGATATCAGCAGTACTGGATCAGGCAGTCTGGGTGATTTACTGATTATACAAATATTACTATCACCTCTTTTGTTCCTATCTCATTTTCCATAAGACCATCAAGGAGTTCTTAGTAACAAAATGAGCACCCGCTTCACATGCTGATCATTTAAATCCCTCCCATCCTGGAACTGGGATATTTTCTTCCCATGTGTAATCCTGGTGAGGAACTGGAACATCAGAGATTAGAACATAATTAGGTTGTAGCCATCCAGTGACCGGAGCCTGACTGTACTTTCTTGGCTTTTTCTGGCTAGGTACTCCGGTCAGACTCATTAGGTTTAGTGCCGCTCACAAAGACATTTTATATTTGGACCTCTTGATATATTTAAGCATGAATGAACCAGTTCATCAGAGTGCTCTGCTACTTACAAACCTGCTTTTTCACTTTTTGTTCAAGCTCTTTGTACACAAAACCAACAACCTACAGTAACTTTAACTCTTTAAGAATTAAACTTTAATTCTTTAACTCTTTTATTGTTGACTTTGTTAGTCTATATTTTAAACAATGAAGGCAGAGAGTTTAAACAATAGGTTTATGTTTTAAATACTTTCTAGAAAACACATCTGTATGTCAAGTATAGTGTAACCAGAAAGTATTCACACTTCTTTCGTTTTTCCACAATTTGTTATGTTTCAAACTTACAGAATAAAAAGTACATGTTTAAATACTGATTTAAGTACATATGCAATGCACAAAATAGCCTTTAATGACAAAGTGAAGACATGCTTCCAGACAATTTTGTAAATTTTGCAAAAATATTATATATTGAAATTTTTTAAAATACTTTTTAAATTCTTCTATATAAGTTCACACACTTTGCTATGATATTGCATAATGCATTGTCATGTACATCTGATTTGAAGTGATCACCATCTGACAAATCTGTTGAAGAATATAAAAAATTCAGCAATTTTCAAGGTCCTGTAAAGCACTGTGGTCTCCATCATTTGAAAATAAAAGGAGCCTCTACAGTCTTCTCTGGGACTGGACCATCCAATGGCCATGATACCATGACATGAAAGGCCTTGGTAAGAAAGGTGATCAAAAAAATCCCTTGTAGAGAAAAGAGAACCATCTAGAGGGCCAACTATTACTAACACAGTCCACCAACCAGGACTTGAAGGTAGAGTGGCCAGATGGATACTGCACAGCAGCCTGTTGACCTTTTCCAACAAAGCACCTTCGAGATTGTCAGAGCAGGAGAAACAAAATTCTCTCATCTGAAATAAATTAAAATAGACCTTCTTGACATGAACTTGAATATGTCTGTATGTATGTATTCTTGCAAGGTGTCACAGTATTCAGTCAGATAGCTGATCCCTCTTGAAGGTGTAGAGTTCAAACATGTTCATGAGATGCCCCCATTATCACAGTCATCTCAAAAGGTTGCGGTTGAATTCTCATTATACATATCATTTTAACTGGTTTTGAAAAAAATGCTCATATTATGAATACCTCATGGACCCCAAATAAAGCCTTCCTTGACAGCGGATCTGCACACTGCCTGCTACAAACCTGAAAGATAGAAAATTAGTTATTTTATTAGCTTTTTTCTATCTGTTGTTTTCATAGCTTCACCTGCAGTGTAATGTAATGCCTTTTCTTGTGTAACAGAAACTTAACAAAGGATTTTTCAAGTGGACTATCAGGAGTCTATTTATACTCAACAGGAATGCAGTTATCTACCAGTGGCATGTTCATGATCTCACAAGAGCTATTTGAGAAACAGTGTAGTCAGTGCTTTCTGAATTTGTACATTTAGAAAAACATCTCTTTGACTGTGTTTAGTATTTAAACTTTTATAAAATCTTAAAGATGTCTGTTGCAAGACTGACAGAGCAATGACAATTTGCAGAACTGTGGTCTCGAGGGTCTTAAGCTTAAATCTGAACTCTGCAGGCTTTTCTGTGCAGCACCTTGAAAATTCTCCCTGCTCTTGCAAAGCTGAAAATTTGATTTGCCCCAAGTTTTCCAAACTGCAAAATGAAGCAAACAGCATCTACCTCAAGCATAGGAGTTTCTTTCTTTGTTTTTTTTCAGTTGGCTATATAGGGTGCAATTTGCTATAAATCAATTGTATATTAAAAATTATGCTTCAAGTAAGAGCAAATGTTTAAATCTTGGTTCAGATAAAGTGTCTCTGTGATCTCAGGCAGCACACCAACATGTGAAAGGTGTCACAGTGTATATTTTGTGTACTGTCAACACAAAAGTTGTTAAGACCCATAATATTTTTATGTTAACCAACCCCTCAAAAACAGGTGATATTTTTTGCTATTTAACTCTTTTAGGTAAACACAGAATGGCATACAAGAGTATTACATTAGTAATCTGTGAAAATCAAGTATGTGTAAAGTTTTTGCAAAATATGAAAATGTGTCTGTATGGAGGAAAAAGTTGTTTTCCAACAAGTGATCACAACATGTCAGCTGGTTCTTTTTGGGAAAATCCTTTTAGTGAGCATTATGACTGGAATAATTATTTTGTTGATTCTTAAAATAATCTTGTCAAAACATAGATCTACAAAAACAGGTGAGGACATATTTTATTGCTTTCCCAGCTGTGGTTTTCCTTTGACACTGTCCTATTTTCAGTCTAAACTTGGCCTTGAGTTACCTCTCTATCCACATAGTAAATGTTAGTATCGATGACAAAAGTCTTGGATAGTGCTGTTTTGGCAAAGCACCGTTAAATCCACACGTGACAGACTCTATGTCAGTTATCTGATGACATGCAGACTTTCTTGTTTTAAACATGGGACATGGGAAGCATTCAAACCCCTTGATCTTTATTTACATTTTCTCATAATGCAAAATCTGATATATTTTATTATGTGATAGACCTACACAAAGTAGTTCATAATTTTGATGTAGAAAGAAAAGAACAAATGCTTTTTAAAGTTTTTACAAACAGAAATCTGAAAAGTGTGGCATGCATATTTAATCAGTCAATATTTTTCAGAACCACCTTTCCAAGTTTTTTGGGTTGTCTCTACCACCTTGGCACATTTGGAAACTTACATTTTTGTTAATTCTTCTTTGCAAAACAGCTGATGCTCAGTCAGATCAGAAGGCTCTAATCCTTTTTTCAACTCTGTCCAGCATACCAGTCCCTGTTAAAAAGGATTCCTCCAGAAATATGCTGTCACCACCCTTTTTTATAATAAGATGGTGTTTTCATTATTATATACAATGTTAGTTTTCCCTCATGCATGTCATACTGCATGTAGACTTAAAAAATGACTTTTTTCCATCTCACCAGAGCACCTTCTTTATGTATGTTTGCAGCTGTAAGCAGAATTTCATAAGGCTTTTGATAGCTTTCTTGTTGCCACTTTTCAAGATTCTTCCATCTGGGCTGTGAATCTCTGCAGCTCCTCCAAAGCTGCTATGAATATCTCTAATTCATGCTATCCTTGTCCAGCCTCTTAGTTTAGGTGTCTGTACTATATGCTGACCATTTTCAGATAATGCAGTGCTCTACCATATGTTTAAGGTATTGTTTTATAACATAACTATGCTTTAAGCTTCTCCACAACTTTATCCCTGACCTGTCTGCTGTTTTCCTTGGTCTTCATGATGCTGTTTGTTCACTAATGTTCACTCTGAAACCTCTGAGGGTTTAACAGAACAGCTTTATTTTTTTTATTAATTTATACCTAAGTGCACTCTGCTTACTTATTAAGTGTCATTGGAAAGCTATTGGTTACACTGGAATGTCTTTAGGGGTTTCAGAGCAAAGGGTTTGACTAAATGACAGTCACCCTTTTTAGTTTTTCACTTAAAACTATGTATTACTTTACTTCCACAGAAATCTCCCACAAAAATACAAAAATCTTAATAAAACATACTAAGATCTCTGGTTGTACAGATTGTCAATCTTTTAACCTTGTAAAGAGGTTAGGCCTTGTAAGCTAACCAGATAAGCAACATCTGATATTTGCATTTTTACATTTGTCGTACATTATGTTATACTGTTGATCAATAAGCATTGTGGATGAAAGATTTAGTAGTGTTAAATTAAAGCAAAATAGTGTATGAACAATTTCAACATTTCCAGAATCCCTCTAAGAATATATAGCGAACATGAGGCTTACATATTTCAACGGCCGCCTAATAATAACGTCAGTAAACGTATAAAATAATTAAATTCATTTAAAAATGTATTTTGTTGTTGTTGTTTTGTGCTCTTGTATCTTTTTCCTGTAATCCCATCCCCCCTGTTTTCTCTCCTTCCTCTTTGTCTGCTTGATCTCTCCTCGCTGCCATCTCTCCTCCCAGCGACAGCCGCTGCTCTCTGATTGGCTGTTTCTGATGTGGGGGCGGAGCTTTCTCAGTCCTCGGCTGCTTTTCTATTTCCAAGATCAGCTCTGTCGTCAGTTTCGCTAACAGCAAGGTGACGGGAGGGTCACCAGTGTACGTTGATAAAAAAAAAACGTTTCAGCAGCTTTAATGGTCGGCTTAGTAACATTAAATAAAACGTAAAAACACGTAGCTCAGTGGTGGGACTTGGTAGAGTTTCCTCCAGTAAAGAAAAATTGGAAGTAAAGGATTTCGTCGCCGGTTTTGCTTCTTCCCCTTCAGCCTTTTGTTTTTCGCCGTTCCGGTCAAACAGGCGAGCAACAGCGACCCCCTGTGAAGGCGACTGGAAACAGCCCGAGGATAGGGAGCCTAACAAGCAGCCGAGCAGCTAGCCTCCCCTGCGACGTGGGTCTCCACAGCCCAGCCGTCCGATGCGGAGTGAGGATGAGTCCCGCTTTGGAAGCCCTCGTGCAGGCGGACGGGACTCCCTATTCAGGGAAGGGGGTGATGCTTGAGCCCTTCGTACACCAGGTGGGAGGCCACTCCTGCGTGCTGCGCTTTGGGGAACAGACGATATGCAAACCCCTCATCCCCCGGGAGCACCAGTTCTACAAAAACCTGCCTCTAGAGATGAGGAAGTTCACCCCGCAGTATAAAGGTAAGATACCAGCATTTAGCTGAAGTGCGCACCAGTAAGAGTGATATTATTTTGGCTGTATTTAATGTGGGTTTGTAATCAGGGCCGGTCCAAAAGTATATGCGGCTCTGAGCAGAATTTGATTTAGGGTCTCACCTCCAGTTATCCCCACTGCACCCCCAATAATGTAATTTTAATGGGCTTCGCGTAATTTACTGTTTTTGTTTTGGTTTTGATTTTTATTTTGGTTGGGATCTGTTTTGTTGTGCATCAAACACAACCTCATTTTCACAGTTTTGTAAATCTTGAATTCAATCGCTTCACCCTCAAATATTATCTTTTGTGTTAGGAAATGCACCGCTTCTTCTGTCCAGTACCAAATTCCAGTTGCCTATTGATTCCAATTTTGACTGTTCTTTTTAGAAGCAGTAGTTTTGAATTAAAATGAAAATTAATTAATTACATGATTGTTCCAATTTATACATCAAATCATATGTCCCAAACAACATTAAACAATTATTAAACTTATAAAGGGCATTAAAGAAAATAGTGTACATACCAAAAAGTGTTGGGAATTCTCAGCTTTGTTGCATGTAATAAATGGTGAGGATCCAATTTTTCAGTTTTACACCTGCTACTCACAAGTCACAGCTGATCAAAGAAAAAAATGCTTATTCTGATCTCTGGCTAATTTATTGGTATGTGTCTAATAAAACACAATAAATGAATTGTGAAGTTTCAATATACAGGGTTGCAGTACAGAATCGGTATGTATCAGTATTTACTGACAGATTAATTTGAAGTTAATCTGCATAAGATGCAGAAGCAGTGGAAATTATGAATAACAGCTGAACTGTTGATTATATGAAAGGATTTCCAATAATAACTATATATCACTTATTTTTAATGCTAAATAAATCCAAACAGTATCAAAGAATTATAATCGCTCCTTGGTGGTCCCCTGCTGACCTGGTGGGGCCTTAATTAGCAGCTTACTTTGCCTAGGCCCTGTGCTGGCTCTGGTTGTAATTGGGGGTTTAAAGAACATTGCGTACACAACAGGACACATTGAGACTGGATTGGATTCCTGTTTTTTAAATGGCTATATCAATCATTTTTAAGATGCTGGCAGGCACAGCTCATGTCCAATGGGGAGTTTCAAATGGTGCATGAATGCAAGAGCTGACTGACTCCCAGCCAGGAGGATGTGTAGCCAGGGGTGTCTTTTAAAGCATCTACAGTTTCAAGATAAGAGAGAACCCCACCGCCTGGATCAAAAATAACTGGGCCACATCACCTGTAGTGGAGAGAGGAGCTCATGAGTCATTTGTGGAGATTCTAGTTTCAAAAAGCTTCACACAAATATGCATTTTCATCCACACGCAGGCCTTTAATGAAGAGTGTAGTGTTTCCTGGTTGCAGCCAAGCTTGACAGGCTCACATTCACACAGGCAGACAATGACACCAAGTGTATGCGAAAGCAGAAGTCTCCAGGCGGCCAAGTTTGACAGAGCTTGGGCTATCTGACCCCTCGGTTATGGACTGTGGGGCTATAAAAAGACCCTGGATGCGGAGTGGGATTTGGATGATAGTCTTCTGGGCTTTTCAGGGACTCATGACGTATACCAGTGTTTAGACTTTCCTCAGTTTTATCAGGAAATATTGTTGGATTTTCATCTGCAATCCATGCAGTTAAAAGTTACAATGTTTTTAAAATGTACCCATTTTAGAAGTTAATTATGAAGGGTTTTTAAGACTCTATAGGGTCAGGGTTCAGACTTTTTAAGACAAACAAAGTAAAACTTGCTGACAATAATCTTCATCTCAGCCATTCTCCTACTGTGGTCACTTCTCGCCATTGGGCTGTTAAAAAAAAAAAAAAACACGTCTTCCTTCAATAAAACCTTATCACAACTTTGCAAGCGTTCTATTGGATTAATTAACTGTGACTCAGAAGTTCCCACAATCTCTGAGAATGATGACGATGCAACTCTGCATGAACAGGACAGTCCCACTGGATGAGTTTCAGAGGCCGGGCCCCTCTGTAGGAAGATGAAGAATATAATGACAGTGATGACGTCAAAGCACATGACATCAGCCATTCTTCCTCCAGTTGCCGCAGACATTAAGACACTGAATGTTAACAGAATACATGAATCACAGTGATAAATCCCAATGCTGGCCATTTTGTGTATATCACTAGCTCTTTTTTTTTCTTTTTAAGAGCTTCCTTCTTCTTTCTCTCTTATGTGTCAGCCCCTGCAGCTGCCATGTTTATTCTCAGTGCGACACCTCCCCTCCCATCTCTGCCGCACTCAGGGCCTTGTAGGGAGTTTTATTAGGAGATAGAAAGGGGTCAGACTTGGCTGTATGTTTGTTGGCTGTATCACAAAAAATGGATATTGGGATCACATTGCAAAAGGTTCGTCATTATTAAGATGATTTCATAAGTTATTTGTTGAGCTAGTTTCTGCTCAAATTTCAGCTTTAAAATACCATTTAAATACCTTAATTAGAAGCCTTTAACATAAATAGAAGTGCAATTAATCAAAGACTTATGTAATCATGATTATAATTTATTCTCCATAAGCAGCTGCAGTATTGAAGATCTGTTTTATTAATAACTAAAAATAACTATTTAAAGGTTAATTCTGTATTTGGACAGCCTAGAGTTTATTATGTATTGTTAGTGTACTATAAAAATGCTTGAAAGACAAACTAGTCTTAGTTACTTACCATTAAATAAAGAGTCTCACACCACCCCCCCATATGAATTACTGCTGATGCTCATTTTTTTTGTAGGTAATGCTTTGTTCATTTAGTTGACTGGTCAGCTGTTGTGTAAATGTGTTACAGACATGGGGCTGAATGAGATTCTCATGGTATAACCCTTGAGTAAAAACAACAAAAACTGTTTTGAAAAAATATAGTTAAAATGAAAATAGCAAAAATGTCAGAACACAAACAGAAAGGCACTAATTTAAAGCTATTATGTATTTTGTCATTAGAAATATTTCTAAGTGGCAAAATACTATTTTTGTTGTTTTTAAGTTAGGAGAAAGTGTTTTGACCTTGTCTCAGCCTGCTGACCAGTAGTGGGCAGCAATCTAAGGAGTTGGTGCACCATATTCTGACACATACTGTCCTCTCATGATGAATTCTTTTGCCAGTTGTAAAACTTTTGTTTAACTTCATCTGGGTAGACCATGCAGAATGTCTGAACATGCATAAATGTTTTTTTTCATTGACAAATTCTGTGATTTTATTTGTCTGTCTTGTTGGCCATTATTAATCATCTCTTTCCTTTCCCCTTCCTCCTCTTTCAGGTGTTGTGTCTGTCAGTTTTGAAGAAGATGAGGAGGGGAACCTGTGCCTCATCGCCTACCCTCTCCATAGCGAATTTGTGGACTCGGAAAACAAAGACCCTTCGGCGGACTGCCAAGAACCCAAGAGCAAGATGCTGAAATGGAGCAACAAGAAGCAGTCTCCGTTGCTGCAGGAGAATGAAAACTACAGCAAAGACAGAGCTCGAAACAGCCGAAAGGAGGACAAGATCATGAGGTGAAGATGCTTTTTAACATGAGACTGGTTTCTTTATTTTCTGTATGCAACATAAAAGCTGACATATTCCTGTGTCTTCCCCTGTCTAGTTATAATCGTGATGAGATCCAGCAGCAGCAGGCTGAGGTTCTGTACTTCAGCTTGGAGAAAGGCAACATGGTTCCACAGATCAAACACAACCCCTGGAGTCTGAAATGTCACCAACAGCATTTACAGAGGATGAAGGAGAATGCAAAGCATCGCAACCAATACAGTATCCTTTTTATGAATAACACTGTGTTCAGTGGCATGTATGGTAATGCAAGAATTATTCAGCTGTGGTGCACATGTCCCCTTTATTGTTATGGTCCTTGACTCCCCGTCTCACAGAATTTATTCTGTTGGAAAACCTGACGTGGCGCTACAGAGTCCCGTGTGTGTTAGATTTAAAGATGGGCACTCGCCAACATGGAGACGATGCTTCAGAGGAGAAGAAAGCCAACCAGATCCGGAAGTGTCAGCAGAGCACATCTGCATCTATTGGAGTGCGACTATGTGGGATGCAGGTAAAGAAATCAGTTTAACTGGGTTAGGCAGCCTGGAAAAGTCTGGAATTTAATTTCATTATTCTGCACGTCTAGTATAGGGAAAAATACAGGTGCAACTCAATCAATTAGACCATAATAGAAACATTTATCATTTATTTTCTAAAACCGTGAAACTCAAAGATTCATTGAACGCAGGAGTAACATGAGTTGAATAGTAGAACAACCTTTTAATAACAACACAACAGGCAGGTCAATGTAACCCACTTCCATCTCATTCACAGTACAACACAGGATACAAAAAACATGCTGCTAAGTACCCTGGGAAACATAGTCCACTCCCAGCAACTGCTACAATATTTATAGCATTTGTTTCTGTTCATATTTGGGCAGAACTGGCCAATCAAGCATAGTGATACTAAGCTTATTAAAAAAGTATTGGTGCTTTTTGATGACTTTTCCCTGTTGCTTGTGCAGTATTTCAACTACAGATTTTCCTTCCACTAAATTTTCCATTACTATGTTTTGAGAGCACTCTGAACAGCCAGTTTCTTAAGCAATGACCTTTTGTGGATTACCCTTAAAAGGTTGTAATATAAGATTTCTGTGTCAAAATATTGTATTAATTTGTTTTGTTTAAAACTGCAGTCGGTAACTTTTTATAAAAATGTTTTTTTTACATATTTGTTAAAACTATCACTTTGTCCTGACCGTATAATATGAGACAGCTAATCTGACAAAGTCGAGCTCCTCTGCTTGCTCCCTGTGGTTCTGCCATCTGCAGAAATGCACCACTGGTGCTGGTCAGAAACAACCAATCAGAGCCAGGAGGAAGGTCTTCTCGCTGTCACTCACGCTTGTGTACGCGCTGCTAACACCCTCCCCCGCACCGCGTGTACAAGCTCAAGATTGCCAGTTTGCTGCAGTTGTGCTTAATGGCAGAGAAACAATCTAACGCGACAGTGGCAGTGGCCATGCTTGCTAGCCTGCACATTCACGGCAGGCTCCGCTGTGGGGATGGAGCTGTAGCGTAGCAGAGAGCAAGGGAGAGAGTGTGAGCAGCGCCTACACCAGCGTGATTGACTGTGCTAAGACCCTCCTCCTGGCTCTGATTGGTTGTTTCTGACTGGGAGCGGTTTGTTTCTGCAGATGGTTATAGTAGCACTGGGAGGAGGCAGAGGAGCTTGCTCTTTTTTTTTTTTTCCACAGATTATCCATCTCATACTATTGAGGAAAAAAAAATTATAAAAATTACCTTTTGCAGCTTTAATATTCTGACTCAAAACAACAAAAAAAAAAAATTTGCTACAAGCCATGATCGTCGAAATTAACAGAAGCAACCACTTAAAATATATTACTGTTTTAATAAATATGTAAGAGATTATTGCTTTTACTCTATGCGTTGAGATGCACCTAACCTACCAAACTATTAGTCTTTCCAGACTTTCTTTCTCTTCAAATTAAATATCTGGAATTGCTATAAAATGAGTTGGTCAACATGGAATACACTGATTCCTTCAGAAGGTCCCTACAACTTTGGAATGAGAGCTGCTTCACCTTCAACATGTGCATTTTAGGCATAGCAAATTTGGAAGCCGTAAATGCATGCAAGGACCTTTTTAGGTGTTTCATGGACAGATGTTAGTCAGGCGATGGAAGACAGCAAAGTGAAATCTGAGATTTGTAGACCATAAATCTGTCCAGAAAACAAACAGAGGGGTTTATTGCTGTCTTATTTGTTGATCGTACGACATTTTGAAATGAAAAGTGAAAAGGAACACTAACAGAGTACTTGGATTTCCTCCTGCAGGTGTACCAGTCAGACTCCGGCCAGCTAATGTTCATGAACAAGTACCACGGGCGAAAGCTGACCCTTGCTGGTTTCAAGGAGGCTCTCTACCAGTTTTTCCACAACGGCCATCGCCTTCGTCACGAGCTGCTGTCCCCCGTGCTGCGCAGGCTCCGGGAGATGCAGGCCGCCCTGGAGGCCTGCGAGTCCTACCGCTTCTACTCCAGCTCGCTGCTCATCATCTATGACGGAGATCCCCCCAGGACCCCCGCCAGACCCAGACATCGAGGAGGGGAGGAAGGAGACGAGGACGAGCCATCTGATGAAGAGGAGGAAGGCGAAGAGGAAGGGGCATTTGGGTTCCCTCGCTCTTCTTCCACCACTGCTGCCGGTGGTCTGTCCGGAGGCAGCAGCAGTCGCTCGTCGCACGGAGCAGGAGAGGCCAGCAGCCCCGAGGTGGACGTGCGCATGATTGACTTTGCTCACACCACATGTCGGCACTACGGAGAGGATAGTGTGGTCCACGAAGGCCAAGACAGCGGCTTCATCTTCGGCCTCCAGAATCTGATCACCATCATCTCTCAGCTGGAGGAGCACAGCACTGACTGAAGACATGCCGGAGCTGACGTGGTTTAAATTTCAAGCATGGGAAAAGCTCTCTTGAGTTAAAAGCCCCGCTGCTTTCAGCCTCTGAGGTGCTTCATACCTGCACAGAGGTCTGCTTGGTGGAAACCCCAGATGCCTCTCGGTCAGAGGAAGAGTCTGCGAGGTTGATCCTGCACTCTCGCTCACCTGCTGAAGGAAAGGGTTGCTACTGCCCTCCCTTGCACTTTTCTCGTTATGAGACTGAGATTTTTTCTTTGTGATACATGGTAGGAGCAATGTTGCATGAGACGGACAATTTTTCTACAAAAACACAGGTTCTCTCCTTTGACATTGTAGGAGTCGCCCCCCCCTTTACCCCCCACCCCCGCCTCTCCTCTGGTACAAACGAGTACTTTTGTTAAGTTCTCTCTGAGAGAGAAAGAAAGAGGCAGAGACGTTTGAAGCTATACTTAG
The DNA here is from genome assembly GCA_014839685.1 of Anableps anableps. Taxonomy (NCBI): domain Eukaryota; kingdom Metazoa; phylum Chordata; class Actinopteri; order Cyprinodontiformes; family Anablepidae; genus Anableps; species Anableps anableps. The sequence continues at coordinate 21,552,421 of CM026069.1, forward strand.
GTAGGATGCTGCCGTGGTGCTTAACCTGTGATCTTACATCCTTTTTTTTTTTTTAATGAACTGCCCCCAACAGCAGAGCACAACTTAGTGGAGGAGTTGACTAGTTACCTGAACAAGCTGACCTTAGCTGGCTCGGTCAGCAGCCTTGTAGCAATGGACAAATTAATCATCTAATAAGGACTTTCTATGTTTATATTGACGTCTTGTAAGAGATGTTGTTTGTGTGTCCACCAAGCACTTGGATTTAAGCTTCTTTTTTCGGTGGGATATTATTTAGGTTTAGAAGAAGGGATTTGCCTTTTTTCATCAGTTATTTTCTTTCCTGCACTTCTCACCTATAAAAATACGTTTTGAAAAGGGGATTTTATTGAAGTTTTTCCTTTTTTTCTCATTCATCTTCTTCCTCATTCCTGCAAATCTGACTTGAAGAGGATATATTGATAAGAACACTAGCTTCAGAGACTATAGACTATTTATTTGAAATGATTGTTTTAAAAAAAAAAATGGAAACAAGCACATTCCTTATTACCACTTTAAATGTTCTGTCCTCCTGAGCGTCTTTGATTTATTTTGGTTTTTTGCATACTTATGTTAACAGTGTCTTGGTAAATAAAGGCATTCATTGTGGTAAGATCCTTTTTATGTGTTGTGCTTATTTAAATTCAGAGTGAACCGACTGGTCCAGAAATTTTAAAAAGGGGAAATGAAAGTGAAATATGAGCAGATGCATGCAGTAAAAACAGGAAGCAATGAGGTGAATGAGGCTTTTCACTTAAATTCTAGAGAAAATGTTTGCATTCTGCAAAGAACAGCTGAGTGCTATTAAAGCGAGATTTCCCTTTACTAGTCTGTTTGTTCATTACATTTTTCCAGCCTTCTCAACAAAATAGCATTCTATTAATTTGGCTTTAGATGACGTGAACTACTTAAAGTGAACCCCTGTTGTTCAAATTTAACCTCCAGACTGACAGAACTAATGAATTTTCATGATTTGGTTGAGTCTCTGCTTCAGCTTTGCCTTGCAAGAAACAGGTTGACAAAAGTGTTTAGTGAAAAGGTTTGAAGATTAATGTTCAGACAACAAAGGGCAAAAAAACATTAAATGAACTTTGAGGCTGAGATGCTGTTTCAAAGCAGTGAAGTTACATAATATTGTACACTACAATATAAACCACTTCATGGACTTTGTCATCTCAGGAATTCAAGGAAGAAGTATATTATCCAGTATTGGAGCACCTAAGTAAATTAGAATATCATTAAAAAGTTCATTTATGTCAGTAATGAATACAAAAAGTGAAACTGATTCATTGCACACAGTCATATATTTTAAGCATTTCTTTCTGTTAATTCTTCATGATTATAGCTAATTATAATTTAAAATGCAGTGTTTTAGAAGCCAAATTACATAAAAGCAGTAAAAAAAAAAGCTTTTTTTTTTTTTTTTTTTTTTTTTTTTTTTTTTAGCCAAAAATGTCAGGCTACTAAAATGTATGTCCATGCACAGTACTGTATCAACACTCACTAATTGTTTCGGGCTCTTTTTGCATGAAGTTCTGCATCAATTCATTTTATTTATATAGTGCCAAGTCACAACATGTCATCTCAAAGCATTTTACAAAAAAACTCAAATCAATTCAATACAATTGTTCATTCATTCCAGCTGATCCTAGTTATCACAATGCAGTCAAGTTCGGTTTATTATTCAAATTGGTTAAAAGTTTTCTATCTATGGAAACCCAGCAGATTGCAGCAGTGAAGTTATTAACAGCAGAATTCACTCCTCCTGGACAAGCACATAGCAACAGTAGACAATCGCTTGCATAGTGTCGTGCTGCAGCAATCCCTTATATGCATGTAGTGACAGCGGAGAGGAAAAAGTTCCCTTTAACGGGAAGAAACATCCAGCAAAACCAGGCTCAGTGTGAGCAACCAACTGGGGGGTTTGAGAATACAAAGCAGACACACAAAAACGAAACAAGCACTGAACAAGGACTACTTTCTGTGTTAGAAAAAAGTTAGTTCAGGAAGCTCTGACTCCACACCTCAATAATCTTCCTCAAGCATTTAAATTAGCTTTACTTCACATTGTTCTCAAGGCTTCTGTTATCGCTACACTTTTTACTTCCACTCAATCTTCCATTATGCTTTGACAGCATTCTGTGAGCAACCAGTTCCTTCAGCAAAGACCTTTCATGACAACCTTCTTATAGAGGGTGTAAATGACTGCCTGCTGGACAACTGTCAAATCTGCAGTTTTTTTCATGATTGTGTCGGCCACACCATGACCATAGCACAACATTTCTCTGATCAACATCCTTCGTTTGGTCATATGTAAGATACAAATTTTCTGAGAGGCTCAATTTTAGGTTTTTATTAGCTGTAAGCAATACTCTTTAAAACTAACAGAAATAAACAATAACTCACAATATATTACATTTGAAGTTCCTATGATCTTCGCTGAGCTACTCCTGGCAGCCTCATGATCTCAGTCTGGATAAGAGTTTTAATTGGTAGCTCAGATTTTAGACTCCACTTTTATTAAGTTAAACAATATTTGTAAAGATGATAGTTCCAGACTGGTTGAGTCTGGGCAGACTTTCCACAGAAAGTTTGAATTTTCACTTGCATATTAACTCAAATAACCCCTTAATTTTCTAAACTTCTCTACAGTTGCTGCTTCATGTTGCAACCTATTAGTCACTTGTTAATATTTGACAAGTGCCTTGACATATCTCAGGTGATGATGTGATCCTAAACTCAGTCACATTGTGAAATAATAAACATCAACCTGTTTCTGAGATTGTTACTATCAGTTAGGTTTACCTTCTTACTTTGCAAAGGCATGAATTTTTTGCTTGTTTTGCCTTCTAAAACACAGACATGCAGATATGCAAACTAGACCGGGCCCATTTCCTGGAATCAAAGCATACAGAGGCTTGAAAACATTCTGGTTTAAGAACCTCAAAAATTTTTGATCATTAAGTTCCTGAGGTTTAAAACCCATTTTCTTTGTTCAGACCACATAGACGGTCATGGAGTGGAAACTTTAGGAGTCCCATCCCACATTCCTGATAAGGGAACGCTCTTTTCAAACTGCAGCTGCCAAACTACTATGTCCTATCAGTGCTGCTAGCCTGACTAATTAACCAGCTGATATCTGCAAGTTATTCGCCCCGTGTTATTTTATATGGACCAGAACAGTAAAAGGTTGTATTGTTCTGCTCAATAACTTAGCAGGTTTTATTATTGTGAAATATTAATAATATTTAGAAGATATTATTGTAATAATTTATAGTTTTGTTTTTTTTTGGGGGGGGGGGTAGGCGGTAGCAGCTGTAATGTTGCTTCTCTTTTGAAAAGCATTGAGATCATTTTACATACTTGCTTTAGATCTTTGAGTAAATGCGAAGAAACCCTGATATATTTCCTCAGGGTTTCCACACTGTGAGAATCTTACCCTGGTTAGTTATTTGAGCGGACTTCATTGGAGCCAAAGTTGTTATCTTTTTGAAAATGTTTGCAACCATGTATTTTGTTGTGATGTGTGATGAAAAGGAGAAGGTTACATGTTTTCCAGTTCATAATTCTGATTGTTGCATCTCCACACCTGACACCTACTAGTATTCTGGCATGCTTCAGCTATTTCATCCCTCCACCCTCATCTGCTGATGTGCATCTAATCCTCCTTATTCATTCAAGAATCTCATACTGGGCCATGCCTAGTACAGAATTAGCTTTTTTAAGTCTCACAATAACTTCGTAAAGGGTTTCATGGCGGTGTAGTTTTTAGCACTGTTGCCTTGCATCAAGATCAGATCAGATCCTTGGTTCTCATCCCACATGGGTTCTTTTCTGTATGAAGATTGCATATTCTCCCAGTTCATTCATGGGTTCTCTCCAAGTACTCCAGCTTCCTCCAACAGTCCAAACCCATGCATGTAAGGGTAACTGGATGCTCTTATTTGCCCTGTGTGTAGTTGTGTATTCCTGTGTTTCTTTGTGTTGCAATGTGCTCAGCTGGTGACCTGTCCAGGGTGTACCCTGGCTTTTGCCTCTTTACCACTGGAAATAGGCACCAGCATCCCTTCAAAGAATAAGTGGGAACAGAAAATGGATGGTAGCCCAAGTTTAACACTTCACTTCTATGAGGTTAAACAACTTTTATGATCATACAAACTTTAAGAAATATTTTATATGATATATTACTTTGACAAAGTAAACCCATAACTTTCCAGAATCTAAAGCAGTTTCTGTCCAATGTTGTAAAGTATTGTATTGTTGATATTGTTAATTTTTGACAGATGCATTCAAGTATATGAGCGCATGATGTGATCCTAAACACAAAGCACCAAACAGAGATTAAAAATTAACATATTTCTCAGAGTATGTTGCCATCAAGGCCATTTACAGTAACAGCTGTAAGATTTACATTCCTACTTTGTTAAGGCATGTGGGGTTTTGTTCAGACAGATGTATGTGGAAACTTGTTTGATTCGAAGGCATAAAGAGGTTTATGGTGGCACAGTGACTCGTACCACTGTTGCTTTGCACTGAGTAGGTCCTCCTTGTGTATGCACTGGTTTTCTGTAGGTTATCCAGCTTCCCACAGCTCTCTAAAAACTCCAAAAAAATAGCTGTTTATTGGCAATTCTAAGTTGCCTTTTGGTTTGACTGGCTGGGGGGCATTGCTGTTTGTCCTCTGTGTTTCACTGTAATAGGTGGGCAACGTTTCTCTCACCTGTTGGTGATCTGCACAAGCCCTACTGTGATGCTGCAAGGGCAACGCTAGTATAGAAAATTGATATTTAATTTAATTTCTATATAATAGTAAAATGATGTAGAAATTGCATTTACATTTTAATTAGAAGCAAAGACACTTTGGTATTGTACATAATGCAGAAAAGAACAGCTCCAAAATAATAGTCTTTGGGTTTTGTTTATTTGTTTTCAATAATTTGCTCAAGAAGCAGTGAATCCTAAGCTTTCCAACCTTGCTGCATGCGTCATTCTGGTTCCAGAGTTCATTGATAAGCAGTTTAGTTGATGTTCTGGGCCAAGCTCCCCACAGCTGTGACGGCGGTGACTGATCGGATTTAGATTGGCGGAAGGCTCAGATTATAGACTTCAAACACTCAAAACAAACTTCCTACATGGTTCCACAGTGAAACACAGGAAGGCATTTAGCAGGAGTAGCTCAGCTGCAGAGAAAAAAATAGAACGTGTTTTGTACTCTGCACTGTTGACTGGTTGAGCACCATGTGGTGAAGCTGTTTTTCCCATCCATGGGTGACATAGTCAACTTTGGAATGCTGGAAAAGCCTGTGAGCTAAACAGAGTGAGTCGACTGTAGCTCATGGAAAATACGTTCAGAATTTTCCAACAAATTTTAGCAGCTAGACTCACCTGTTACACGCATGAAGGGTGGAGTGGATTGTAACAGGAGAGGACACGTCACAATTTGTGGCCAATCAAGCTGCACAGGCAGTTACGGACTTCCACTACAAGTATCTGTAGCATATGGAGTTGTTCAGTGAGTATACAAAGAAGAAACAAATGCTGGTTATTTTCTTTCAAAGAAAGTGTGAAGATTTTATCAAGATTATTTGCACATATTTGCCCCTGGCAAGAAGTCAAATTGCTGCTGTGCATCAAGCACAAGATATTTGTTCACGTTCAAAACCACAGTTGGAAACGCTATCAGTACTGTTGTTTTTATAATAAATAAATTGTTTACACTTTTTATTACATGACTTTGCATCCACTCTTCCTGTCATCTAGATCACAGCATGTTGAATCAATTTGATGAAAGACGATAGCGTGGGGCCAGAGTCGTATGGCACGAGATGGCAGGGATTATTAATTTCCTGTCATCAGATCTAAAAATAGCAGCAAAATCTCTGCTCATCTGTCTCATGGGGAACAGATTTAGATTTATTTGTTTTGCTGCTAAACTCAAAGATAGCTTTAATTTTATGCACCTAAAGTATATTTTGCTGTTACATTTGTGCTTTTTTTTTTTTTTTTTTTTTTTTTTTTTTTTTTTTTTTTTTTTTTTTGCTTTTTTTTTTAGGAACAATTGAACTTTTTTTTCCATGTCTGTGTTGAGTTTATGAAAATGTGATGTGTTACTATGGAGACAAACAATTTAATTATCTGATATCATTATTTAAAGTTAAACTATAACAGTCTTTCTCAGAGTAATCAATGTGAATAAAATGTCACAAAACATCACATACAGTGCCCTGTAAAAGTATTCACCACCCTTGAACTTTGGTATATGTTACAGCCTAAAACATCAATGTATTTAAATGGGATTTTATGTAGCAGACCAACACAGAATTTATTTATGAACTGGAGGAAAAAAATAACACATTGTTTTCCAAATATTTACAAGTAAAAATATTAAAAATATGACAAGCTTTTTTGTCCAGTGCCTTTTACTCTGATACCTCTAAATACAACCCACTGCAACTGGTTACCTTAAGAATACAACTACTGGTAATCAGTAAATAGTGGTGACTGCAGAGATCCACATCTTAGGTGGGAGAATCTGTTGATTGTACAACAACTAGTTATATGAGACCAAAAGTAAACTTCTGGGCCTAAATTCAAAATTCAAAACTATTTGTGGCAGAAAACTAACATTTCACCCCAAATACATCATTTCCAATGTGAAACATGGTGATGGTGACATCATGTTGTGGGGATGCTTTTCTTTGGCAGGGGCTGCTAAGCTGGTCAGAGTTGAAAAGATGGATGGAGCTACACACAGGGCATTCCTAACAAAACCTGTTAAGACTTAAGGCTGGGGTGGAGGTTTACCTTGCAACAGGACAAACAGCCTAAATAGGAGGAGTAAATAAAAATGCATCCCAACTCTTTTTAGTTTTTTTTTTTTCTATTGTAAAAAATAATTTTATTTTCTTTCCATTTCACAGTTATGCACTATTTTGTCTTGGTGTGCCACATAAAATCTCAATTAAATATGTTGGAGATTTTAGTTATAATGTGACAAAAAGGGAAATATTTTAAGGACTGTAAATACTTTTGCAAGTAAACCAGGTTAACCTGACAAAAATACACATCTGTCTTGATGTAAAAGCTTGCATGATTAATCCTGCTTTGATAACACCTGAATGCAGACATACATATTTGCCTACATGGGAACGAGCACGCAACTTGTTTCTGTGTGTTTGCATGGAAACCTGCACACTGTGACGTCTGATATAACAATGTGGTGCTTTGCATGTGACAGTTCAAGGGTTATGTAAATTTCTTATCAGATTGCTTGTCATTCCAGATGCCTGCAATTTAATTACTTTAAAAGGTATCCTGATGCAAAGGTTGCATTGTGTTGTGTGAGACATCATTTGTGGGAAAAAGTACTGAGAATAGATGGCTTATCTAGAGTGAAGCACATACACTGTATCTTTGCCTGCAGCAACAAAAAAGTGCGTAAGTGGGAACTTAAAATAATCCAAACAGGAGCAGAAAAGCACATGTGTGTTTATCTAGTCATAAAATACTTTGCATTGTGATCAAATAATAAACATTGATTTATGGTATTCTCAGATAGCAAACCCATCCTTTTTCTATAGACTCCTCATCCTGTTTGTTGTGGTTAGTGGCCAGGAAACTATTTCAGCAGCAATCAGTCTGGAAAGCTGAGAACTCTTTATGCAAATTCAAAAAGATATTATTAAAGAGGTGATAACTGACCTCAGTATGAGAGGCATTGGTCAAAAGATTTGGTCAAATGACACTGAAACTGAAATTTTTTATATTCATGCTAAATGCAATGGGTGGTGGAAAACTAAGACTGCACATCACCCTGAATACACCTTTTCCACCTTGCAATGTGGTGGTGGCAGCATCTTGCTATGGGGATGCTTTTGTTCAGCACAAACAGGGAAGCTAGTTATAGTATAGTTTATAGGGAGATGGATAGAGCTAAATAAAAGGTTATTCTGTAAGTCAGCCTGTTAAAGGCTTCAGATGACTTTTGCCGGGGGAGGAAGGGAGGGTTGGGCTAGTCATCTTCCAGCAGGACAATCACAATTCTCCACCTCAGGAACAATGGTTTGAGACCAGTTTGTTCAAGTATAGGACTGTTCAAAGTCCAAACCTTATGAACTGTTTAAACACAAAAATAGAAAAATGTTCATGGTCTGTTAACAATAGCAGGTGTAACAGGTGACAAACAGTGTGCTTTAAGTTGAAACACTGACGTCAGCAGTGTCTTATGCAAGTCTCCTTGAAATCTGCTCAAAAGATCACTGAGATAAGTCAGCCACTGAGATGAGCTAAATGGACGTTGAAGATGATAATAACCTGAACGTCTTGTTCCAGCATCTGTTGGCCCAATTTCATATCGGCCGGGTTTATATTACACATTTCACACTCCAGGTCCTGACTGGCACTTATCAGCCCTTAAACTTCGACCCTGAATACTTAATGAACATCTGCTGAAATGTGTCACTTTACCCTCAGATGGGTCCTTTAAATTCTCATACTACTTTCTCGACCTAATTGAATTAGTTAGGTTGTCAGATATATATACTTCTGTCTTGAACTCACTAGTTTCTGTTTTACAACAAACTGTCCTTCATAGTGTCTCAATATTCAGCTCAGGTGCCTGGATTTCTGGGACAAAGCAATAAAAGATCTCAAAAGATATATTTTCTTCCCATGAGTAAATAGAAATTGTGTTGTGTAACTCCTCAGTGGTTTCACAGACTGTTTGTTTCGTTTCTCCCCACCTCCTACAGGGGTTGTGTCAGGGCATCAGCAGCTGTTTAAACTCTCAATCCACATGGGAAGCGTGGAAGTGTTATGTATCCACATTAAAGCTTTAGGGCAGCTTCAACACTGTAGCTTCTCCAAAAGTCTACAAGGATAGAATAAAAGGGACAGTATGGGGAGGGAAAAGCCAAAATATTCCACTGATCTTTATATTTTGGCTTTTAATTTTCACAAATGATGAAGAATTTATTTCTCATTTTGTTTTTAAAGCAAGTAAACATAGTGAAGTTTTATCTGTTTGTGATGCTGTTCTTTCCCTGGTAATGTTGTCTTCTACATCATGGAATGGGAAGCTTTATTTGTCCTGTTGTTCCTGCAAACATCCAGAGACATCCAAGGTTACAATGCTCTCTTTTTCTCTTATTTTGTGTTTGGAAGAAATTTTTCCACATCATTCTTCTGCAATTTTCAGAACACCAATAAGACCAGTGCGAAGTCTATTCCTGAATTAGCAGTTGAACTGTCTGGGCCACCATACTAGAGAGTAGGTGTTTTACATTCTCATGTTGACATATACAACACTAAAACAGAAAACTTGTCTTCAAGATGAAAAGGAAAAAAACAACATCCTATGAGTTGTATTTTACTGTTTTTCACAGCTGTTTCTGTTTGTGTATTTGTTTGGTGTTTTCAGTTTGATCATGAAGGGGATTATCGTTATCTTATTACAAGCAATAATTGCTGATGAGAAATGATTTTTTTTCAAGTGGCCAGTTGATCAAAGCAGAATATCAGAAAATAACCGGCAGAGCCCACCACATATTGGACCTGAGTTTCTGAACATTTAATGTGACAATAAATGCACAAGTCTGGACTTCATATATAAATGAAACACATCAGAGGTAGATACCAGCTCTTGTTCTTGATTCACAGCCATTTCAAAATTTCTTCTGAGTACCACTAAAGGCAGCCTAAGGGGTTTTAGTACAAAGGATTAAACAAAAACCAAACAGATAGACTAGCCTTTACAAACAACAACTGAGATGCTGCTGAAAGTATTTAAGGGGGGAACCAAATGATACAAGAGGTGCTGACAGTTCTGATTACCTTCAAACAGTTTATCTGCTGTAATATGAAGCCGGAGCGCTTGTAGACGTGACATGCAGGATGGAAAGAACCGTGTATGTTTGCATGCTGCTCAACAGAAGCCCTTTCTAAGTCACACAGACAAAATTCTCCTTACAGCAAGCACACAGAATCGTATGACTGTGTGGTCTTAAAATAGCCCAGACAGGGACCCAAGAAGCAACAGGAATGATGACTGTACACCAGCTCATAGTCTAGAATAATCTGGATTAACACTGATGATTGCAGTCCAGTTAAGAGCGGTCGTTTGCTGTGATCTTATACTGTTGCTTTCAGGTCAGGTGGGATTGTGTTGGTTCTCTGCTGGTTAGAGCTGTGGCAATTAATCCGCTTTGAAATATTACACTTGCATGTTTGAGCTTGAAGGAACACCGAACTCTTTCCCTGACATAACAGGAGCACTCATAGGTGGATTACAGTAAAGATGTGTAAGGTGGAGGCGTAGGCAAGATGAGTCAGAGAAAAATTCAACTCATCGTGTGACACACTATCATCCATTATGATGCCCTTCTTCTTTTGCATTACAGAAGGAATTTTGTAAAGGATTTTGAGCTGAACACCCTGACTGAGCAGAATGTCTGATTTTTAAAACATTTTAAGCAATTCATTATATTAAAGTTAATTTCTTCATTGATCTTCTCATACAAAGATGTTTATGCCACTAAGAGATTTAGTAGCTGCCTAATATTCTTGTAAATTTTAACATTATTCTGGTGCTCTTCAGCATTATCATAAAAAAGTTCTTAATTTCTGACTGTTTACAATGCATTTTATTAATATAAGCAACCACATCTTTCTTCTGCTTTAATTAGGTTTAACTGGCTATGATGCATAGCTATGACACATCTGTTATGCTTAGGGTATAGAGAGAAGTAAAAGGATAAACAGGGTATGTAAGATATACAAAGGTTGAGTTGAGCATAATTATTGGTTTAGGAAAAACAATAGCAATCACAGAAAAGTCCTTTTCCTCTCTGCTATTCTGAGGTTTAAATGTGCTTCATCAACATTAGATTTTCAGCAAAACTGTTTCCTCCACAAAGACTTTATACCTTCTATCCAAGAGGAGTTGGACTAAAGTTAGATTTGGTCCAAAAACCTTTTAGCCTTCATTATATCGCAGCACCCTGAATCAACCTCAGCAAGTATTTGATTAATAGCAGTGTCATTTTCGAAAGATATTCTTAGTCCCTGGATTTTGCCTAACACTGAATACTGCAAACAAAACACTTTTTAAATGTCAGTGTTTTGCCATTGTTTTGGTTAACATTTAGCTGTAAGAGGGTTTCAACTTTCTTATTGCCTTCTGTTGCAGTGGAACTTTATATATATATATATATATATATATATATATATATATATATATATATATATATATATATATATATATATATATATATATATATATATAAGCATAAGTAACATAATCTCAGATAGAAAAAATGAGAACCATCCAACTGATAGTTTGACATTTATTCTGTGATAAAAAATTTTTAAAAATCCATCCTAAGAAATATTTACTTTTTTTTTTTTTTTTTTTTTACAACACAACTGGTGCAACATTTTTTTCCACCCAAAACCATTCTTATAAAATGAGTGTAAATATAAGAGTAAAAGATAAGTTTAGCTTTTAAATTATTAATAACATTAAAGAACTGTTCATAAATTATCCATGACCTCCTGTTTCCCTCTGAAATAGATATAAAGATATAAAGATGAATAGACACAGAGGCCCATTTTTCTTAGCCAGTCATCAAAAATAGTATTTTTTAGTGTGTAATTTCTGGTATTGCAAATTAAGATGAATTTGTTTTAAGGAAAAACAGGACATCACTGCAGAGTCTGACTCTGCAACAACGAGATGAAACAAGAATCCCACTTATTTCATATCTCTTGGTTTCAAATTCAGAATGACACATTTTTATGTTAGATAAACAAAGATTTTTTTCCATTTTGATATTTAAAACGGTAATATTCTATTTTCAATTTTAAAACTAAATTCTAGTTACATGTCAGCTGTTTCAATCTGTATTTTTTGTTTTATTTGCACATCTTTACCTTTCCCCCTATATTTGACCCAATTCACGTTATCCTCATGACACCACTGTTAAACTGTTATGTTGTGTGAGAAGGACTAAGAGGCCTCTGAACTTTAGATTTTTATGTAACCTCAAGCTTGAGTTCGAGGACACAATGTTCCTTTGTCTGGAGACCAGTGTAGTGGATTACTGGGACAATTTAATTCCCCCCAGTTAAAACCCTTAAACAGGAACCCCGACCTCTGGCAGTCATGCTGAGTCATGAAAATGAGGGAAATGCTGTTTGTTAGGACTGTCCATAAATCAAATGAATCACCTGGAAATTCAGAGCAGTAAAGACTGGGTAAACCTTCACTTTCATTCTCACAAAGCATAATTTAAACATGACTTTTTAGTGGATTTATAAGACAATGAAATGCATGGCAGGGTAATAAAAGGTCAGAGAGAAGTCTAAACAAGCTTGCCTTGACTCAATAGCACTCTGCAGAGGTTATTCTTGGCAAGCAGGTTGGATCAATGGGACAAGGGAGTGACTCACATTCCCAGGTCTCATGGTGATCTTGTGACTTTATATTCCCACCAACTCTCATTTGTACATATTATCATGCAATTCCATACTCCCCCTCTTCCAAGAACCATATGTTCAACACAGTGGGTACAGTACATGACAGGAACATAGTATTATGTCATAAACTTTGGATGCTCTTCCTCAGAGTCTGATTCACTTACCACCATCTCCTCTTGTTTATTTACTGCACAGGTTTGATCATCTGTTTGTCTCACATATCCAGAGACTAAAAAACAAGCATAACAGTATTAATTAGACTCAGATGCTGTGCTTTTGATGTCCCTGATGGAAACAGGATAGTTTTAATCTCTCTAATCTATCATGTTTAATAAATGGTAGAAACTCTCCTCAGTTGGGTCAAAGGACGTGAATTTCAAGAAACAAAACTATAATTGAAGCAAGGGGCAAAAGAAAAGATGTTTTAAATATTATAAAGTTTCAATCTAAGACTGAAATAATATAATCGGTGGCCTATGCTAACTGAACTTTTAAAAGTAAGACTGAAACAAATAGTAATTTGGATAGACTGTTTTATTCTAGAATGTAACATTTTCTTTTGTGATTTTTTTTTTTTGTATCAATTTATAGTCCTGAAAGTTGAAAATAACGCTATGAAATTAAGAAAAAAGTGAAATATACATTTTCCAGTAATAATCTGCTTTAGTTTGGTTTCATTCTTCATTCTTCTTTCATTCTTATAACAAATGAAATCTGTAAACACTTCTTACAAAGCAATTTCAACTCACCTGTGTGCTAAGGTGAGTTGAAATTGTTTAACCTGAGGTAGGGTGGTTTCATAGCAAAACTTTCAGTTGTGATATTATGGAGAGTACTGCATTGCATTAACTTAATATTTTAGCAAATGATAGCATAGCAGCTGCTGTTAAATACTGTTAGTTTAATAAGATTTTAGCATATGCTAGACAGGAGTGGAGTCAAGACCGGACCTTCCTAGACCAAGACCGAGGCTGAATGTTAATAAAGTCGACAAATATTTCAGGACATTGCTCTTTGTACACCACAAAATGCAGAAATTAATGGAAAAATGGTTAATTACTCAACTAAAATCACTTCTTGGTACTAAATTAATAGTGGTCATAATAAATTCATACTTTTGTTATTAAATGCAGCCATACATTGATACACATTCCCTAAACTGAAATAATCAGTTTACATTGTACAATAGTTGTAGGATAAATTTTAAAAAGGATTAGCATCTATTTATGTTATTACTATTTAGCTGCTTAGTGTTGAAACTGGGTGTTGTGCATATTTTTTGAACTATTACTTTTCCTTATGTCGCTGTAGATGTCTTGTAAAACTAGATGTTGTCCCGCTCAATTCGCATATTGTTAATCCTGGCGGTGGACAAAATTTACAGGTGGCCCAGGGTTTTTGCTTTTTCTTTTACTTTCCCGTCTTAAAATTCTTCATGTTTTAAAAAGCAAATTTAAGAATTTTCTGCAGCCAGATGCAGGTGTTTGCTCAGCAAAAGCTACACCGCACCCCATGTGAACACACAAACGTGCTCTTTTAAATCAAAGGAACAAATGTCATCTGGTTTTGTAAATAATCACATGCAATATGATTGCGCAGTCATTAACAATAATAACATTGTATTTTTTCTGATGGTGAGGTGCAGCTGCGCTCTAATTGCTGCTTTTAATTAGGCCCAAGCAGCGAAAGTGCTGCAAAGGCCTATTGTAATTCGAATGATTATTATTATTTTTATCAAAAATAAATTGGCTATTTGGAAGCCTAAACATTTTCAAAACAGTCACCAAACTTTGCATGTGTGCCAGTCATGTGTGAAATTTACATGTTCAAAGGGTTTTGGAAAATTACAAAATACCTTCCACATTGACCCTACTTTATCGTAGAGGCATGAAAATTAGTAGAGTTGTACAACTCCCCAAGACCTACAGAAAACCCTCCTGCACCCATGCTCTACACCAGACAGGAAGTCGCCCATCTTGGACTGAAGTTCCTATTTTGACCCCATTTTGGTCATTAATAGCCTTCGCATTTGATTGAACTCCTCCTCCTCCTTTCGATCAATCAGTTTCAAACTTGGTCAGTTTGTTCATAAGGCATGTGGGATTAAAAGTTATCAAAACAGTGAGTTTTCGAGCATGCTGAAGGGGCGTGGCCAGACCTCCAAATTTGACATCTCGCCATGAAACACGAAACTGTTACATCTCCTACACGAAAACTCACTGAGACACCAAACCTTCTGAGATTTATCCACATCCTGTCCCCTACAATACTCAATGGTCAAATCATGACATCACTTAAGCCATGTGCCCTTAGTACAGGAAGTGCAATATTTTACTTTGAATGGTCCATTTCTGACCCCCTTGACTTAATCAAGACAATCTTGTATCAGAAGACAGATAACAAGTTAGTCTCACTTGCTTTCAAGGACAAAGAGTTTTCACTTCCACAGCACCCCCTAGAATATTTCAAAAAATCAGCCCCAAGACATGCAACCCCCCAGCGAGCTCTAATCTCAACTCCACGGACATGCACCTGAACTGCGCAGCCACAAGGTGCTTTCCACTGCCCCATCCACCTGACAGTGACCGCAGGTTGGCTCCAGGCCAGGGGCCAGAGCATCAGGTAGAAGCAGCAGAGGAAGACCAGGCACCCCCACCAATCCCACACCACAGACCTGGTGGCATCCAAGCATGCCGGCAGCGCATCCTCCCCATACAGCATGCCCCCATCGCAAATGCCAAAGCCATGCCTGCAATCACCGCCAACAGCCAGGCACACACCACCAGCCAACCATCCGTTGGGACCCGGCAACCAGCCCAGCCAAAGGGCCAGCCACCACTACCAGGAGCCATGATCCAAAAATCTAAACAATCCAGGGACCCCTAAGCCCATCCACAGCCTAGACTTCAACCAAATGGACCACTCCTCCTCCTGGTCCCCACCCCCAAATGGCAAACAGAGAATGGGGGTGTAAAAAGACCCCACACCTCCCTCTGCCCACTTAAATATGACCTTGATGCATGTTGTTATATAGTGCATTTTAAATGGGGAAGACGGGGTGGTGGTCGACACAGACACCTCCCCCCACCCCCCATTGAATGTTCTCTGAAAAGGCTGGTGTCTGCTACACTCTGTGTCCCACCTGTGAGAAATGTGTTCACTACTGTGTGAGGAGAAGGTTCAACCACACCCAATGGACTGAAGCCTTGTTAACTATTTCAAATTTCATAGAAAGATGCATAAGAATGCACAAAAGAAACAAAGAAACATTGACAGGAAAAAAAGTATTTAACATAGAACACATTGGGGAGATGTGCTCTTTATGAGCGAGAGACCACCTATTAGGCATAGTAATCCTATGTATAAACATGTAAATAAAATATGAATCAAACACCGAGTTTATGAATTAAAAAACTGTGCAAATAGAATATATTCAAGTTCAAACTAGATTTTTTTTCCCTGACTCTTTCACAAGATGAAAGGATGTTCATCTTTCTACATGTGAAACTCTGTAACACTTTGTCAGAAGAAAAGTTGTATTACTTGTGATGCATTTGCTTCTTCAGCTGTTCGACTATTAATGCAACTCTCTATTACCTATGGCTTCAACACGCACCTGTTCAGAATAGAAAATGTATTAATCTTAACAGTTTACAACTGAACTGCAAGCTAATTGTTAAGTCTTCTATTGAAACAGAAAACTGTAGCTGTTATTTTGTCAACTTCTTAGTGTGAGCTGCCAGTCTCACTGACTCACTGTTTCACAGACCTGTGCTTCAATAATTCTTGTCTCTTCTGCTCTCTGGTGGACAGTTAGTGTTCAGGCTGTTTCAAAGAATTTGCTTTCTAAAGTTGGGTGTTTGTGAGGAAATTAAACAAACTTACTTTTTGTTTTTATTAATCTGTCTGTTCTAGAGAGACAACCTGAGCCCTCTTCAAACTACTGCTCACATTCTCACTAAGACCAGGAAAATGGAGCACATCACCCCAGTTCTAAAGTCCTTACTCTGTCTCCCTGTAGCTCAGAGAATAGACTTTAAAATAAATAAATAAAATAAAAACCTTATGTTGTAGCAGAAAAACTTTCAGTGTTCAAGATGCCGAATGAACTGACTACTAAATACATTATTGTGAGGGAACGCAAAAGAAAAAAAAATCCTACATGTACCCTAGGAGGCTCCATAGTGGGACAGACTCAGGCTATGGGGTACCACCAGGGACAATAATCAGAATTAACTTCCATATATATGAAATTAAACTCTTCCACATAGTATACTGAAAACCTTGCACAAAGACCAATAGTCTAATATTTTCATTTATCTACTTTCACATTTACTCACTCCTCAGAAATCCCAAAGAGGATGAAGAGAACACCACTTCAGCTGGACATCATCAGAACTCCAGATTCAAACCAAGATTTTCTGAGTATATATATATATATATATATATATATATATATATATATATATATATATATATATATATATATATATATATATATATATTTTTTTTTTTTTTTTTATTTATTTATTTTTTTTTTTTTTTTTTTTTTTTTTCCCCCAAACTGAGTAGTGAGCACTTGATTAGAAGGTGGCTTTCAGCTGCCTGTGCGCTTAGTTTTGTCTTAAGTTAAACTTTTACTCTTAGTTATATTTCTATCAACCTGCCGATCAGGTTAAGGTGTGGACCAGTAGATGGTCTCTCAAATGCTGTTTAACTGTAAATTATTAACTAATTAACTGTAAATGCTCCTTTGTGTAACCTTGAGTTGGAGCTGAGGCCTCAGAGCTCACATTGGGTTCCATTCTCAGAAGGAGTGCTTTGAACACTCATCCAGTACGAGTTGGTTCTTGTTGTTTTAATGTGTGGCATTCCCATGAATATGCAGTATTAACTGAACCCCTAATATATATATATATATATATATATATATATATATATATATATATATATATATATATATATATATATATATATATATATATAATTTTTCTGTGCTACTAAATCAAGCTGTAGTGACCCCTGCAAATCCTTATTAATTAAATTAATTATTGTGTCACTGTCGTCTCGAATTCTTCCATAGTATCCAAACAGTCTTAGTGCATAGTTCTCAAATTTATAGGAAGTATTTATAGGTTTCCTTAGCATAAAATTATTTTAAAAACACCCCTGGGACTCCATGCAAGTCACTAAAACATACCTGGATCAAAGTCAAGAGCCAGCTGTACTAGGAGGGTGCTTTAATGAGTGTGATCTGTGAAACTTGGCTGACTGCAAAGCTACTCAGTCTGGCTGAGTCACAGCAGGTAGAGGGGTGAGACACTCACTCTAGCTGCAGAATCCAGGTAAGTTTCCCCGAAAAACTGGCTAAATAGATTATTTGTGTATTCTGAGAAGGGTAATACTCTGCAGATCCAGTATGGCAGGCTGTTTTAACATAAAATCAGGTTCGCCACACTTGCCTTCCAAATGTCCGAAATTGGTTTATAACTAGAGGTATTAGTAAATTAAGATATCTCTAATTATATTTTGTCTTGACAAAATACCTATTTGAGATATTCCTAATTATATTCTGACTAATATAAATGATGTCAGATTTACCATTGAGTTGTATGGAGGCTTCAATTCAAGGTATCGACAGTGAATTACAATCTGAAACATATTTCAGATATCTAAAATTAAATTATGACTAGTCATAAAGTAAATTTGAGATATCTTGCTTTTAGTTCTGACTAGTCGTAATTCTAATTAAAGATATCTTGAATGACACCATGATTCAAGATATCTTAAACGCATTTTTAGATTGGAGATATATAGATTTAACTAGTGCAATTCAAATTCAAGATATCTTGAAAGCAAATTATGACTAGGCAAAACTAAATTAGAGATATCTGGAACTGTAATTTTGACTAGTCAAAATTCCTTTTAAGGAAAAACTTTTAAGGAACATATCTCCAAGTGAATTACAGACATCTTGAATTAGACGGCTTTTCCATATTTGAGATATCTTGAATTAACGGACATTACTGATATCTTGAATTACTATTCTGTCTCGTCAAAAAGTCACAGATTTATGTAGTATTTTGAAATGTCAAACAAACAATAAAAAATAAATTAAAATGAAAAAAGATATTTGAAAATGCACCATTTTCAGCTTGGGAATGAGTTAACAGTTGGACTTTTAGCTTTTCAAAGCCGTTTATATATGTGCGTTGTGTTTGTCAAAAGAGAATAAATAGATAAATCTTTGCTGATTTTTCAAGGAGTCTTAAAGTTCACGAAACTTTGCCTTCTCTGAATTTTCCTTACTGCCGAGCTCTTTCTACATTGTGGCATTTTCTGATAATTTTGTGCAGGACATATAAAATTATGCAGGCAACTGTTTGGACAGCTCAGTGGTAGCATAAGGGGGCTTACTCGCAATTCTTAATTCAGATGTAAAAATGTAATTTTGACTTGTCATAATTACGTTCGAGATATCTTGAATTGTAAGTTGGGATGTGTGACCCTTCAAATGACGAACCAGTGACATGATTTGAGATACCCTGAAAGGAATTTTGACTGTCAAAATGTAATTGAAGATATCTTGAATTATTATTCTTACTAGTCAAAATGTGAATGCAGATATCTTAAATTGCCATCCAGGATAGTCAAAATGGAGTTTTGTTTAGTCAAAAATCAATTTTAGATATTTAGAATGTAATTACGGATAGTTAGACGAAACTGATTTCATGTTAAAAAGGCCTGCCATCCTGTCATAGACGCTGTCTCTTTAAATCTTTGAGCTTCGTGTCTGTAACGGTGACGTGTCTTTCTCCTCCTTCTCCCGTGGCTCAGTCAGTCATTGAGATTCACTCCGAGCATATTTTCACTGGGGAGAAAAGAATATACGTCCATTCTTAAGACATCATGGGCAGTGAGTACTACTTTTTGAATGAATCTTTATGAGACTGATACCTTCGTCTCTGAAGGAAACATCATGATGTTGTTAAATCTGTTTCCTAACTTAGTTAGCATACTCTCTCAGGGTTCACTTTAGCTTACATTGCTAGCTTGCGTGTAAATTGTTGCTTTTTTTTTTTTTTTTTTTTACCGATATACAATATTTCTGACAAAAACGTACTTGTGGAAATAATTCAGCATTCTGTCAGTATCTTTAAAATGCAGTTTATTACCTTTCTTTTTGTTTTAAAGCGTTCAACTGTACACCGAATTAGCTTGAAACCTTTAATGAGCTAACCACTCATTCAAAGACACTGCCAATCTAGTGATGACGATGCATAACAGATCTGCTCTTATCTTTATCTCACTGTCTGTAAAATGAACCACTACAAGCATGTGGCACAGATGAATAGCTGTAAAACAGTGAGCAACAGGGCAATAATAAATGTTTTGTTATTATTCTATGTATTTTGTCTATTTAAATTTCCCTTGAGTCCGCCCCCCTCTCAATGCCACGTCCTATTCATCCCCATCTATTATTCCCAGTCAAAACTCTGATGTTTAATTGTTTCCAGTTAAATTCTTGGAGGTGATAAAGCCGTTCTGTGCGGTGCTACCTGAGATCCAGAAACCCGAAAGAAAGGTAATTATTTTTAATTTATAGTGTTATTGTTTCCATGTTAATAAATGACCTTTTCCTTGGTTTGTACGGCTTCCTCTTTTTGTAACTCCTAACAATATGTGTGACCAACAGATCCAGTTCAGAGAAAAGGTGCTATGGACGGCAATTACTCTCTTCATCTTTCTTGTGTGTTGCCAGGTAATTTAAAAAACTGCTTTCAGTATTTAACACTTATTATGTAGAACATTGTGAATTATTGCTGTTATTTTTATAACTAAATATTTGATTCTAGAAATAACAGGTTAGCCTGTATTTAATTACTCATATTAATAATTGACAAGTTACTTATTTTTGCCTGAATATATTTTCCTCTTAAATGTCCCATTTGTTGACAGTGAGAGTTACTCTAAATCCAGTTTATTTAAAAGCTGTTTTTTTTTTCCTTTAATTGTGCTATTTATTTCTAATAATGCTGACAATTACATTTATGGATGGCAGCTGTAGTAAATTTTTTTTTCTAATTTAAAAAAGTTGTGGGGTTTTTTGTTTTTGTTTTTTTTACCAATCAAAACGTGGCATTCAGTCAGTGTTATACAAAATATGAAAAATTTACCCCATTTTGTTTCGTGGCAGAAGATAATTTCCTACGCTGAATGTAGGTCAAAAATAGTTTTAGAAAATAAAGTTATTTTAAACATTATCTAACTAATTCAGTCTTTCTCATGAACTCTGCTTTGTCAGATTCCCCTCTTTGGCATAATGTCCTCAGACTCTGCAGATCCATTCTACTGGATGAGAGTCATTCTGGCTTCAAATAGAGGTATCTGTCAAACACATGCTAAGCAAAATAAATTATAAGACTAAAGTCCTGCACACATGATCTAACAAGTATATCTTCATCTAGGTACTCTGATGGAGCTGGGTATCTCGCCTATTGTCACCTCAGGCCTGATAATGCAGCTGCTGGCTGGAGCTAAGATCATTGAAGTTGGAGACACCCCAAAGGACAGAGCACTCTTTAATGGAGCTCAGAAATGTATGCAACACTGATGTGGCTGTGATCTAAAAATTTCATTTGTATTTTGGGTCGTCTAATGTTTTAATGTTTTCAGTGTTTGGGATGATCATCACCATTGGGCAGGCTATTGTTTATGTGATGACTGGCATGTATGGAGATCCATCAGAGATGGGTGCAGGGATCTGTCTGCTCATCATCATTCAGGTAAGAATGCTAATTTATACAAGTGTATCTTGACCAATAAAATGATTTGAAAGAAAAATGTGCAAGTTAGATAAGCGTTACGTTTGCACAAAGTAATTTTTAGAGTAGAAGTTACCATATAATGTTTTACAAAATTGTTCATACCTTTTTTAGAGGGTTTTCTTTCTACATTTTGTCACATTAACCTAACATAGACTTAAGTGTATTAAAATTTGGCACAAAAAAGAACATTTGAAAAGTGTGGTGTGCATTTGTATTTAGCATCTGCAGTCATCCCCCTTTAGTCTGATACCCCAGAATAATATTCATTTCAACTAAATGTCTGTAGGAGGTATGTAGCACTTATCATATGAATTCCCAATAAGATTCACTGAAATTTGTGGTCATAACAAACTGTAGACTGTAATGCAATGTAATAGGTCACTGAGTACTTGGGTTTTACTATTATTGTGATGTCAGTCAAACCTTAAACATACAGACTTTAACTTCTCTCAGAGCTGAAGGGTTTAAGACTTTGAATAAATAGTTTAGAGTCGCCAAAGAAATGCGAGTTGATTGCAAATAAGAAACATTTTTATGCAGCTCTGCTAGGCTACGTTCACACTGCAGCCTGAAGTGACCCAAGTCCAATTTGTCTTTTTTTTTTTTTTTTTTTTTGTGCCCTTATGTGACCTGTATCTGGTCTTTTCATGACAGTCTGAACAACACAGATCCGATTTTTCCAAATGCGACCCAGGCCACTTGGATATGTGGTCCTAAATCCGACACGTCTCTGATCTTTTCAAATGTGACCTGTGTCTGTACGGCCAGGTCGCATTCATCCGACCTGTACGTCATTTAGACTCGACAAGCGTCACTATTCTACTTCCTGATACGTGGAAACAGGAAGAAAAATAACAACAACCATGGCGGACAATAATGCGGAGAGCTGTCAGTGGAGTGTTGTTAATGTCCTGACTCCGGTTGGACAACATCTTTAAAATCAGAAGATATGCTCCACCATTACCATCCATGTTTAGTTCCACAAACACTGAGTATGCTCACTATGTGTGAGCGTGCTCAGTGACGTTATTGCGTCCTCTACTGCGCGTGCGGGACACTTTCAGGTTGTTTGCAGTTCACACAGGAGACCATGTACAAGTTGCATATATTTGGAAATTTGAACGACCACGAGAAAAAAATCAGAATTGAGCATTAAGACCTGAAATGAACGTAGCCTTAGATGATTTCCACCTGACTGGATTGTTTGTGTTCCTTTGTAGCTGTTTGTAGCAGGGCTGATTGTGCTGCTCCTGGATGAGTTGCTCCAAAAGGGCTATGGTCTCGGTTCAGGGATTTCCCTCTTCATTGCCACCAACATCTGTGAGACCATCGTCTGGAAGGCCTTTAGTCCCACCACTGTGAACACAGGAAGAGGTAATCAATCACAGACCCCTCTTCCAGTCGATTGTCTTGATTTATTAAATATGGCTGTTCTCAAACTCATTTTATCACTTTTATAATTTTTGTGTTTTAGGTACAGAATTTGAGGGAGCAGTCATCGCTCTTTTTCACCTGCTTGCAACAAGGACTGACAAAGTGCGGGCTCTCAGGGAGGCCTTCTACAGGCAGAACCTCCCCAACCTCATGAACCTCATCGCTACAGTGTTTGTCTTTGCTGTAGTTATATACTTTCAGGTGTGTCGCTTTCCTTCTGTTTCTTGCCATCTTTCCATCTAATTGTCATGCAAAGTGTAACGCTGATGCTACGGATGGCTGTAAAAAAACCAGATGTAGAACTTTATCAGAGTTTCGTCCCTGAAGTAAGGCACAAACCCACTAGTGGACGAGAGCGCTAGACTTTTTCGTTGTCATTTTACAGATGTGATCAAAGAAAATCCGTCATAATCTATTTTTGCCTGTCATTTTTTAAAATGAAAATGACATATTGAGTTGCATTTCATTTTCATTCAGTTTAATTAATAAGCAAGCTGAACAGAGAATCCAGTTCAGCTAACGGCATTCACATGCATTTTTGCAGGAAATGCAAATTTTCAAGTTATTGATTGATTTCGTAAGAAGGTTTTGTGGTCTCTGCAACGTACTTTGTGCGTAAAGTTGAAAATTTGTGTGTAAGCACTAAGTAGTCAAGTGTGTGAATTGTTATCCATCAAAATGACGGATGGCCTTCAGATTTTCCCAACACTGTCTTAAAAAAAAACAGTCAAAGACAGAAAACATTCTGTTGACGCGACCCCTGGCTCCACCACTCCCATCCTAACCTGGAGTGCCTCTCCCCTGCCACCCCAGGTTGACAGTCCTCTCCTCCGCGGCTGAGGTTTGGACTTTGAAATTTTTCCAAGTTTCATGCACAGACCCACCAGTGGATGGAAATGTTCAGTATGCCAAAACGTATTCAGCAAATGTTTTTCCATCTCCCCAAATTAACTTTTTCGGAAAAACCAAAAACCACCTCAGGCGAGCGTCAAAAACTCTTATTGTGAAATTTAGTACGTGTTTTTTCAAATTTTGCAGTTCCCATAAACCTTTTTTAATTCGATGCTTCAAAATGCAGATTAAACAAACTTGAAGGAAACACTGGTTCTGTGTAGAAATTGAGCCTTGTCTAATAGAAAAAAAATCTGATCTTCTCACAGGGATTCAGAGTGGATCTGCCCATCAAGTCTGCTCGCTACCGTGGCCAATATAACACATACCCCATCAAGCTTTTCTACACCTCCAACATTCCCATCATCCTGCAGTCTGCTTTGGTCTCCAACTTGTACGTTATCTCCCAGATGCTTTCCACACGCTTCAGTGGGAATTTCCTGGTTAATCTGCTTGGAACATGGTCTGTAAGTACACAAGTGTTTACGCTCTTTAAGTTCCTTTTAAAGCACTGAACCTTACTTTAATATTCCCACATGTCTTTAACATTGCATTAAACAGTATTTGTTGTCTAAAAGATAAAACTTGACAGGGAAACGCTAAAAAAAATATTCTTGGACCTCAGAATGACAAGGAGTTCAGAGTAAAATATTGCCAGGTTTGTTGGATGCTGAATTGACACATTAGCCTTATCTGTGTGTGAAAGCAGGATATTTCTACAAGTGTTGGCACTGATGCTCCTTTTGTTGGTTGCCTCCTGCCAAAAAGATTCCATCATCCTTTATCATGAACACAGAGCGCCACATACACTGAAAGCTGCTACGTATAGTCTGTTTATGTTCACACCCAAATCGCTTGTTGACTCAACTGTTTAAAATCATAACCCAACCATAAAACATTTGTGTCACTACAGTTTTTTTTTTTGTTTTGTTTTAACACAGGGATTTAGTAGGAAGCCTGTATTTTGTATAATTCTTGATGTTTTGATATTTTTCTTTAATAAAATATTCTTTACCTCCTCATGATTATAGGACGCAACATCAGGTGGCCCGGCCCGTGCCTATCCTGTCGGAGGACTTTGCTACTACCTCTCTCCTCCAGAGTCTTTTGGTTCTGTTCTGGAGGACCCAGTCCATGCACTGATTTACATCTTTTTCATGCTCGGCTCATGTGCCTTTTTCTCCAAAACTTGGATTGAGGTTTCAGGCTCTTCTGCAAAAGACGTAAGTCAGTGTGTCAAGTGATGGTGGTGTGGGTTTGTTTTTTTTTAAGTAATCTTTGTATTCAGACTGTGCTCTTCATCACCATCCAGGTAGCAAAGCAGCTGAAGGAGCAGCAGATGGTGATGAGAGGACACAGAGAAACCTCAATGGTTCATGAACTAAACAGGTAAAATGAAAGTTTTCACTTATGTTCTGTTTATGGTGTTTAGTTTGGGTTTTGATCAAGTACACAAACCAAACCTGAACCATCTTCATTTGGAAGTCAGTACAGCAAACAGTCGGAGGACAAAGCAGGAAAACACATTTTAATAATATTACAGTCTCAATCAAGTGTACTATTCATACTGATGAACTTGCAGTTAAAATCAGAAATTGAAACTTCTGGTTAGTGGTGATGATTTAGTGCAACTGGTGGTCTCTTTGGCAGCACTCACTCGATTCACCAAGAACAAAAGGAAAGTCCAAGAAACTCTGTGAGGATCTGGGAAAGAATTGCAAAAGTTAGGAAAATCTTCTGAAACCATTTCGAAACAAATGCTCATTCCAGTATCATGAGTTCTAACAATTAAGCACAATTACAACTTATTAGGTTGT
This sequence comes from Anableps anableps, assembly GCA_014839685.1. Taxonomy (NCBI): domain Eukaryota; kingdom Metazoa; phylum Chordata; class Actinopteri; order Cyprinodontiformes; family Anablepidae; genus Anableps; species Anableps anableps. The sequence goes on from CM026069.1 coordinate 21,577,883, forward strand.
ATCACCAGAAGGACACCCAAACTGCCCCCGCCAAGATCAAGGTGAATTGTCAGAACAATCTGGGAACCACCAAGGCTCAAGCCTGCCATTAATGAGAAAATACGAGAACACCGGTGTCGGTGTACACAAAGCAAGTTTTACACCACCATTCACAGAGGGGGGGTGTGAATAAAGAAACAAGAGCCTGTTTCAGAAATGATACATTCACGATAGAAAGACATTTACCACTTTCTGCAAATGGACAACCCAAATGTCCTCTGGGGAAATATTTTTATTTTAGTTATTTGGCCACAATAACTGAGAATCTTGGGAGGAGTCAAGGTGGAACTTTCAGACCTTAAAACTCGCTGTGAAGCAAGGTGGTGGTAGCATCATACTGTGGAGCTGTTTTATTATTAGTGATATTTGGAGCAGAGAACTTCTACCTCCAGTTTTGCTAATTTCACTCAAATCGACAGCTCAGCATCAATCCATGTACACCTCAAAGGTGCTTTAGGGCTGGATAAAACAGGCTAACATTAAGTTTCTCGACTATTCTGATAATTTGTGGATTGCGCTTAAAAACTGTCAGTATCAGGAAACCATCCAAGTTAATAACCTCTTCTGATTCTGGTAAGAAGAGTGGTCAGATATCCTTCAGAAGCTTGTTGATGGCTATAAAGACTGTGTGGTTTCTCTGCAACTTGCTAAGAAGTATTTACTTTAATGGTTGGCTATTAAAGCTGCAGTGTGTAACTTTTACAAAAAAAATGTTTTTTGCATATTTGTTAAAACTGTCATCATGTCGTGACAGTATGGTATGCGACAGATAATTTGTGTAAAGGTCGAGCTCCTCCCTGAGCCTCTTTTGCCATCTGAAGAAATGCACCACTCCCGACCAAAACCAACCAATCAGAGCCAGGAGGAGGGTCTTAGTGCTGTCAGTCAACTTCATTTACTCGCTGCTAAATGTGCTAATGGTGGAGAAACTACTTACCGCTACAGGAAAACTGTTTATCCATCGTTGTCATTGGTGGCCATGCTAACTAGCCTAGCCTCTGCGAGCTGTATTGTAGCAGAGAGCAAGGGGGTGTTGAACAGTGCCACAGGCATGGTCATTCACAGCGCTAAGACCCGCCTCCTGGTTCTGATTGGTTGTTTCTATATAGCACTGAGAGAAGCCAGAGGAGCTTGATCTATTTATTTATTTATTTATTTTCACAGAATATCTTATACCATCCCGTCACGACATAGTGACAGTTTCAACAAATATGTAGAGAAATATATTTTTTGTAAAAGTTACATACTGCAGCTTTAAGTATCATTAATGTTGAAGGTAAAATAACAGATCAGTTTAATAATTAAAAACATAGAATAACTTTCTTTTATGGTCGTGACGACTGTCTGAACTCTTATATATTTACTTCCGACTGCATTTGTTACCATTTATTCAACCATGTAAATTTCCCCCAAATCTTTTTTTTTTAGGTACATTCCAACCGCTGCTGCCTTTGGTGGACTTTGCATCGGTGGTTTATCGGTGATGGCAGACTTCCTGGGTGCTATCGGCTCTGGCACCGGTATCCTGCTGGCTGTCACAATCATCTATCAGTACTTTGAAATCTTTGTGAAAGAACAAAGTGAAGTAGGCAGCATGTCGGCCATGTTCTTCTAACAAAGCTGTGACCCTGCCGTCTTCTGCCAGCTTTTATTGGGTTTTTCTGTGTTGCATTTTTGTTCTTTTTTTTTTTTTTTTTTTTTACATCCATGAACTGTATCTGCTCAGCTGTTTAAAGACATTTGAGGAACCTTCAGGAGTCCCCGCTGAAACGCGATGCTGTGGGGAAGTGAACTACATGCTGACTTTCACATCATTTACTCACTCCTCAGAAATCCCAAAGAGGATGAAGAGAACGCCATTTCAGCTGGACATCTTCAGAACTCCAGATTCAAACCAAGGTTTTCTGAATAGTTTTTGGCAGAAATCTTTTTTTAACTCCCCCCAAACTGAGGAGTGAGCACTTCAGTATGCAGGCATACTTGATTAGGAGGTGGCTGCCAAGCTGCCTGTTGTGTGCTTAGTGATGTCTTAGGTTAAACCTTTACTCTCATCTTAGTTGTATTTTTATTAACCTGCCAATCAGGTTAAGGTGTGGACCAGTAGCAGGTCTGTCAAATGCTGATTCAAATACTGTAAATGCTCCTTTGTGTACCTTGAGTTGGAGCTGAGGCCTCAGAGCTCACATTGGGTTCCAGTCTCAGGTGGAGTGCTTTGAACACTCATCTAGTTAGAGTTGGTTCTTGTTGTTTTAATGTGTGGCATTCCCAGGGATACGCAGTATTAACTCACACCTCATATACATTCCTGTTATCCACATCTGGGGATTCTTTTTTGGTTTGTTTTTAAAATGTTCCCTCTTCTTATAGCTTTTTCAGACAAACTTATTATGTTTCTGTACATAGACCACACATTGAGTAATGTTGACTGTCTTAAATGTAAGATAAAGTCTTTAAATATATATATATATATAAAAAAACATTTCAGAACAAACTTGTTTAAAAAAAAAACATTCTGAATAAAAGACTTTTGTGAAAAAAGTATTTTTCAGTTTCAATAAGTTCTGTGTGTAATTAAATACGACCATTTCTTGATGTAAGATTATAAAAGCTTGAGCAGCTGTTGTGTTAAGAGATATTTTGTTGGGTTTTAGATAAGCTTTAAAATAATTATGCTTGAAACATTTGTTTGTTTCCCCCTTGTCATCACTTTACAGTAACTTCAGTTATATTTGATTTTCAATTTTAAAAAAAGCACTAACATTTTTTTTTTGCAATTATAGACACCCCAAGTACTGCCAGTATTGAGTGTAAAAAAATACAGTTTTAAAGCCAACGTTTCATATTAAGCATGTGGAAATGACCAAAGAACGTTATGATTAGGTATTACATTAAATGTTTGGTCTTGAAGGGTAATCTTTATTTTAAAAAAAATCTTTGATTGAAGCATGGGAATTAATACTCTTAAAGTAATGCATAGGCGACTTGCATCAATCCTGAAAAAGCGAACTGTCAACAATTTTTCATATTTTCTGGCGTTTTGAACGGTAGGGGGCAGCAGAGCTCTCAGCAACGTCAACGGTACCGGAAACTGTAGAAAAGAAGAAGATGATCCCATCATGCTTTAACAAGGATAGTTGTGAAACAGCTATCTGATTATGTAGTGAAACGTGCTGTTGTGTTCTTGTGTGTTTTCTTTTGTAAAGTAAGAATACATATTCTAGGAGCTGTGAGCTGCTGAAGTGAATTTAAAGGAGGCCTATTGCTTGTTCCAGCAGGAAGAAATGAGCTCGGTCCGACAGGAAGGTGAGCATCCTAAGCTAGCCGGTAGCTAACTTTTCAGGAAGGCTAACACTAAAGTTTAGCTGAGTGTGATTACAAAATTAATCCCGGGGCTGTTATTACATGTCTGAACAGTGATTTGTGGTGATATGTGAGGCGGGATATTTATAAGCAGTGAAGTTTATCCGTGGAGAACGGATAAATGCTGTGATCATCACCAGGGTTTAACCTTGAGCACCCACAAGCTGCATGTCACAACTAGGCTTTAACGTCATATATTTAAGATTAAATAGCTTGCTTCGCTTCCGCCTGAAGCCGGATTTTGATACTAATGCATTTGGATCGAAACATCACAGTATGTGCCCCACATGTAACATACAAGCATTTGGCTTTAAAAAAAAAAAATACTCTTTTTCTTTTTGAAAGGTGAAATTTATTAAATATTTTTCAAAGAAACATTTGACAGTACAGGAAAAAAGCAGGATTTCTAATGATGCTCTCTTGTTTATTTTCAGCAAAGTGTGGCATATTTCTATCATTAATTGCCTTGTCTAAGATGATCCTAGCTCTAGTTTTAGAACTGTTTTTCTCAAATACTTAATATAAATAAAGCTAGATAATTTATATAGGGATACATGTAATTCCATCCATATCAGCTGAGGCAAAATCATTTTTTAAAATCTAATAATGCTGAAAAATAATACTCAGTGGGATAATGGGTTTGTAGAATTAATATGTTGCCTGAAATCTCTTTTATTATACATAAAAAAGTGCACATTGGCATGACTGGTTACCAGTAACACAGCTTCAGCTTCATCATACCATTCCTTCGGTTAAAATGTAATATTTTTGATATGAGGTGAAGTTTATAGTTTTCAGGTATCCCTCCATTATTTCACCCCCTTTGTGTAATGCACCTTGTATCGTTGACTGCAAAACAGATGCCCAGCATGATGCTACCACCACCATGCTGGACAGCTGATATAGTATTTTTGTATTTTAAAGCACAAATTTGTCTTCTCCAAATATTTTTCTTCATGTTGGGGCTAAATGGCTCATTTAAGCTTGTCTTACCATACAGTTTTGTCAATGGAATACCATGGTGGATGGGGTTCCTCTCATAAAGATAAGGGCGTAGTGAACTGAAACGGCTAAAGCAAACCAAAATTAGTCAGAAAGGATTGCCAGTCTTTTTAAAAGTTAGGATCTGTCTTCCTTTCTTTTTTCTCTTTTTACCTTTCTTTTTTCCTTTCTTAAACCCAAAGCAATGTCTAATTATCATTATTATGTTATGTATATGTGAAGCATACATAGTGCAACTCTGCCAGTCAGTAGACTGAAGGAAATCTACTACACTTCTCTCTTACATTCAAGAAAGACAAATTCAGTTTATGAAGCACAATCTTTAAGAGTCTTTAGGCCTAGGATTTTTATTAACAGATTTGAAACCGTTTTATCATTACATTTAATGATAATGACTTGAGGTACACTTAGCATCAGACTGTTTTTCGAAAGTAAAAGAGTGGATCTTAATATTAAAGCTACGCATCTTAACAGCAGTCAACAAAAGCACACGTCATAGAAAAGGAGGAAAGTGTCTTTTGCCTTTGAATTTAAGAGCTGGGCTTTCTACGCAGTGAAGTATATAATTTTACGTTGATATTTGAAATCAGTGGATTTAAAGACTCTTTTTCCATCACTGAACTTGTTTAATGACTGATCGTCTGTCTGTGTTTCTGCTTGATCATTTGCATTAGAAATCCTGCTGTTTTCTCTTCATTTGGGGTTCAAGCGTGTTCATGATTTCCATTTGGATCACCCTTTAATCTCTATTGAAAACATGACAATAAGCCAACTTTTTCCAGTGCTGTATTTATGTCAGGTTGAGAAACATATTAAGATTATGACAGACTAAAGCTTTAACCTCTCTATCTCTTTTGCTTTTTGGACAAACAGCGCATATAAAACAATGAAATAAAATGTGTTTTTATGAATGGCCTGTTTTGCTGTCTTCTTAAATACTTAAACATGTTTTGTTTCATGCTTCAGGTAAAGACAAAATCATATTTGTCACCAAAGAAGACCATGAAACGCCAAGCAGTGCTGAGCTTGTAGAGGAAGACCCCAATGACCCGTATGAGGAGCAAGGTGAGCCAGCCTCTGGTTGCGTGCCTCTGAATTAACTTCTGTTACGCAAGGTCTCAAACTAGACTTCCACTTGTTTCCTTTTAGGTCTGATTCTCCCCAGTGGAGAGATAAACTGGAACTGTCCCTGCCTGGGTGGGATGGCCAGCGGTCCCTGTGGGACTGAATTCAAGGAAGCCTTCTCCTGTTTCCACTACAGTAAGGAGGAAGTGAAAGGCTCTGACTGCCTGGAGCAGTTCAGGACCATGCAGGAGTGTCTGCAGCGCTACCCAGAGCTTTACCCAAAGGAAGATGATGCACCATCCAGCCAGTCGTCTGAGGAATCTGCGTCTGCAGAACCGTCAGATGCAAACCCAGCAGCTGGCTCCGAGAAGGACTCTGATCCCACACGACCGAAAACAGAGAGCTCAGCAGAGAGCTAATAATGGGCCTTACTGTGGAGCTTCAGAGCTCATCTCTCACATCTCGTCATTAGTCATCTTGTTGAGGTTCTGAAAGATACATAGATTTTCCCCATTAATATTAATTAGTTCATCAGAATTAAAAGAAGTAATAAAACAAAAAGGGCTTGTTTTGCCGTCGGAAATCAAAACAGGTTAAACTGTCGTCATATCATACAAGCTGATTATGCAGCTGTTTGATTGGATGTGCAAAAACAAGCTTTTTACTAAAATAAAAGGCCAACAGCAATTATTTTTGTAGGCAGGTAATTTCTCTGCAGAACAGACCTCAGTTTGTGTGATTTATGGAGCAGAACAGTTACAGTACCCATTCTGCGGCAGATTATCAGAACCCATTTAGGTTTGACACCATGTGGGTTCCTCAGGTCTAAAATGGGTTCAACAGGAGATAATTACTCGACTTTAACTTTAGTTTGTGAACTTACAGGACCAAGCTTACAATGCTCACCAGATGCACATTGTGTATACTTCCGTTTGCCTACCCGTCCACTGATTTATCATGACTTCAGAAACTCTAAAATTGCAGTAACTTGTGGTTGTGCCCTTCTTTTTATAATTGCAAGTTCTCATAAAAAGCTCAAAGTGTATTTTTATTTTCATCGCACTGTGGCTGAATCCTCAGAAATATGAAGAGTTAATGTACCGAAGAATACTTCTGTCACTTTTCATTGTGAGCTCTTCAGTGTTGTTTCCACTGTTGCCTCTCAGGCTGCACTTATTCTTCTTAATTTATAACCAGACTTGAAGTGTTTACCTCATCTGAACCAAACTCAACCTTTTGTGTGCAGCAAAGGAACGATTGCAGTGAAAATTGCAGACAGTTTTGTAATAAAAAGCATTGTAACTCTTAATTGTGTTGCACTTTGTTTTGCTAAAAAAATATATATTACAACCAGCCGTATAAGAATGACTTAGGACTATCCTCACTGTCAACAACAAATATGTTTTCATGTGGATCTTGCATTGTGGGATACTGAGAATACCCCTGACCTGGTAAAATGTATTGTTAATGTTGGTTGGTGGTTTTTGATATGTGTAATATGGCTCACTGCCCAGGGTGGCATGAACTATGGGGTGTCACAAGAGTCCCAACTGTGGGTTTTTTTGAGGGTTTGGGTAACTCTATAGGTAGTCAAGCTGGAGGGACATTTGATTTGCAGCTTCCAGCTCGGTGCAAACTAAAGCTTCTTTCACTGCTTTTAAGTATTATTAACAGCATTTAATTCAAAATCTAAAATACTTAGTCAGGCCAGATCACTTCTATATAATTATGAGCAATCAAAACGTGAACTTTGAATGAAACTCGATTATGTTGGCTAACATTTTCTACTTTCATTACAGACAGAACATAGTGTTGTTTACATGCTTTTTTTTTAATTAAAACACTGGAATAGAAAACGAGAATATTTCAAACATTTTAGTTTCAGAGAATTCATTATTTCTCCGAAATTGTGAACATTCACAATCCATCCAAATGACTAGGATCAGGTCCTGTCACACAATGTCTCAAACTGTTGCATGACAAAGTATCAGAGGTCAGTCTCCATATTTATCTGCTCAGTCATGTGCTTCTTCAAACTCTTTCAGAGATCAATAATTATCAAACATCCCTGTGGAGCTCCTGTGTTTTCATTGGTGAAGAGGGACTGGCCCCAAAAGTTCAGCAGTACACAGATTCTCTCTCCACAGGTGCTTGCTTGCAGCATCAGTTGGAGCTGCCATCAGTGTGTGGCCTGAACTTTGCCTCCTTGGTCTCTGCTGCAAACGTGTAACAGAGAAGAGCCAAAACGATGTCGGATTTAAAGGAGCTATGCAGCGGTCTACCCCTGGATCCTTTGCCACCAAACAGAGGAAGAGATCCAAATGTGCCACATGCTCCTGTCCGAACTCCTAACCTTACAGCTGAAGAGCAACGAGTGAGTAAAACCTGGCGTCTGTTCTTTCAGGGAAGCATTTTGTTGGAAGACTTTTTAGCTGTAGTTAATAATGCATGCATTTCAGGAATGTTTCTATTACTGTTACTAATTACATATGCACCATAAACCGAGACCTGCAGAACACCCATTGAAATCTAAATACTAACTATTTGTGCCTATTAATAGTATATTAATGTTAACACTGTTAAAAGGCCCAAAGTTACCATAGAAATGATGAAGTTGAAAGCAGATTCTGCAGTCTGCTACAGCCTCCTCTGCACTCTGTCCTATTGCATAACTTACTATTAGTTCAACCCCAAAATTGATTATTTTCAAAGGTCCAAAACTGATTGCCCAAACTCAGAGCAAAGCCCTCAGTCAATAATTAAGGGAGGGAAGCAGAGCTCGACCTCTGACATAAGATCTTGTAAGAAAAGGAATCATATTTCTGCAAGGGTCTGCTTTCACAAACACACAGTTAAATGCCTTTATCCTTCTACAGCTGGCACTGAGAAATGCTCTGCGTTACTTCCCACCATCCCACCACGCAACACTTGCGTCTGAATTCGGTCAAGAGCTCCGGCAGTATGGCCACATATACATGTACCGCTTCTGCCCCCCGCTACGGATGAGGTAAGGGGCCCTCTTTTAACCCTGGTTAAGATTTTCCAGGGCCAAGGTCATACATTTGTGTTTCACAAGATTAAATAAGAAACAAATGACTTGAAATTCCCTACACTTCACCTAATCAACTGAATTTAAATGAAATATGTTGAAAAAATTAAACTAATATATTTAGGTTTTATATCAAATGTAATGCAAATGCCACGTTTGGGTTCTATGCACTGTTGCATCTTCATGCAACAGTGCCTTTTTTGTAAAATTTTAAAATGGAGGGAAAATTGTACATTTTATTTACAAATGGACATCTGAAAAATGTGTCCTGCATATGTGTTCACCCTATTTACACTGCTACCCCTAAATAGAATCATGTACAGCAAATTGCATTTAGAAGTTGCCAAACTAGTAAATGAAGCCCATGTTCATTTATTTTAATCTCAGCACAGTTCCAGCTATTCTGTGAAAGGCTCTGAGGTTTGTTAGAAACCATTAACATGGGTTACAAAACAGCATCCCTAGGTATGAGCATTCTAAAGAGCACTGTTCAATTCATCATCCCTAAATAGAAAATCTGACAAAGCAGGCGTCCAAGGAGAGCATTAATCAGAGAAGCAGCCGAGAGAGTCTGTGGTAACTCTGAAAGAGATGCAGAGATACACAGCACAAGTGGGATAATCTGTTAAAAGGACAACTATTAGTCGTGCACTCTAAAAATCTGGCCTTTAAGCAAGGAGAAAGCGATTGGTAAAAAAAAATAAAAAATTACATTTTTTTTAAAAAATCAGTGAAGGACAAGTGGGCCCTTTTGGCCCACGTGTAAGATCACATGTATGGAGGCAAATGAACAATGCACTTTAACCTGAGGTGAAGCATAGTAGTGGCAACATTATGCTGTGGGGATATTATATTTCTCCAGGGGCAGGAAAGTTTTTCAGAAATACCTTGAGCTAAATTTAAGGCAATCTTGAAAGAAAACCTGTTAGAGGCAGCAAAAGACACCAGTCTGGGTTGGAGGTTCACCCTCCAACAACACCAGACGTACAACCAGAGCTTTAGAATGGTTTGGGTCAAAGCATATCCACCTGTTAGAAAGGCTGAGACAAAGTCCAGACCTAAATCCAGTTGAAAATCTGTAGCAATCACCGCATGTCATACTTTTCAGATTTTTATTTAAAAAAAAAAAAAAAAAAAAAAAAAAAAAAAAAAAAAAAAAAAAAAATGAAAGAACATGTATCATTTCCCTTCAACTCCCCAATTATTCACTGCTTTTTCTATTGGTCAGTCACAAAAAAATAAAATGAAACAGTGAAGACATAATATGACAAAATGTGAAAAAGTTTTTGTTTAGATTTTTTGATACATTTTACATCAGTGGTCAATTATAATTTTAGATATGAAATTGATTTTTATGAACTAATGTTTTGTGCTAAAAATAATCAGTTACTCACCAGCACTGTATCAAAATACTGTTGAGGCTGTAGGTAATTTCCTTCACCGCAGCAATGATGCGAATGCCCTTGTCTTTCATGCAGAGCTTATCCTATAGATCAGTATCCCTGCCGCACACGACAAGCAGCAGCTATGATGCTAATGATCATGAACAACCTGGACCCAGCTGTTGCTCAGGTGAGCTTTTTGTGCTCAGCATGTCTAACCTTGTCTCATTTAATATCAGGAACAGGGGTGTCCAAGTTCAGTCCTCAAGAGCTACCATCCTGTAACTTTTAGATGCAAACCTTCTCCAACACCATTAAATAAATGAATGGCTGGTCACCAGGCCTCTGCAGAGCTGAATGACCTGCTGAGGAGGAAGTTCAGCCATGTGACAGGTGCTGGAGCAGGGAGGCCTCTAAAGATGGCAGGATAGTAGATGGACTTGGGCACCCCTGCCACGAAGGAAACCAATCTTTCTTCCTTCTGCAGTTTCCCCAGGAGCTTGTCACCTACGGAGGGAACGGACAGGTGTTTAGTAACTGGGCCCAGGTGAGTCCTGAGCAAACCCAAATTATATTTTATCTCTCATATAATAGTCTTCAACAACTGACAGTTTCCTGTGTTTGACTTCAGTTTCGCCTTGTGATGCACTATCTGAGTGAGATGACAGAGGAGCAAACTCTGGTCATGTACAGCGGACACCCCATGGGCTTGTTCCCCAGCCTGCCTTCCTCACCTCGGGCCATCATCACCAACGGCATGGTACCAGCAGAACGCACATCATGTGTTAATAACAGACACAAACAACAGACTCACATTTGGTTTGTTCTGTGTGTTTCCTCAGGTTATTCCAAATTATTCCTCCAGAGAACAATATGAGAGGATGTTTGCTCTTGGTGTGTCAATGTAAGTCTTTTCTAAGATGCTGGACTGATAGTGAAGAAAAGCAAGAAAGAGAAGACAGTCAGAAGTTTGCATACACTCACCATAAGCATAAAGGTCGTATTCATTTTGGGCCTTCAATAATACATTTTGTCTGCTCTATTTTCCAGGGTGGAAAGATAATGCAACTCATAACTGCAATGATTGCAAAAAAATATATAAGAAAATTGGTCCACAAGTTTGGATTTAGTGTGGATTTTCTCTAATCCACACAAATTCCAAATTAGGCTCAAATATATACACACACACCCACTATTATTTAAATAAATGTACCTTCGCTGATTGCGCCTCAGTCACACACAGAATTCTACCTGGACGTTCATCCGCTCTCCTTTCAGAAATGTTAGAGTTTATTTAAATCAGTTGGTTTTGTTGAAAGATAATCTACAAACTGCAGTGGAGGGGCACGAGGACAAGACCACACTAACGATTAATCTTAGCCTGCTTTATCTATCCAAAAACCAGCTGTGATGTGTGTTTTGGGATCTAGTTCCTGCTAGAACATCCAAATGTGTGCAGGTTTCAGGTATTTCATCTAAACTATCATCCTCAGATTAAAAACAACTGGTTAGAATTTAAGAACAATTTTCATAAACTGGCTAATGCTCAAAGACCAGTGTCACCAGTGGCAGAACTAGAGTGTTATTTAAAGGGTGGAAAAGGGGTAGTCAAAGCTTTATTAAGGGGAGCATTTTCTAACCAAGAAAACTATTTCTGCCTTCTTGACTATTTCCATAACCCAGATCCATCTCTCTCACATGTTGCCCTTATTATGTGTGAAGTTTAATCCTGGCATCCTTAAACAAGGCCGTTTTCCTGTTGGGAAACCCTGACTCAGATGTGAAGGTTGATTCCAGGAAAGAAAAGATGTGTGCAGTCATAACATTACCTTGCACCACAGAGATGTACAGCCATAGATTGTCCCTTTGCAAAGAGTTGTGCAATGTGCTCTTTCTCATTCCATGCTCAGTGGTTTTTGGATAGATAAAGCAGGAACATTTTTAGGGATAACCCAACAGGACCCTCTTCTCTGGATCTTAAGTTGTCTACAGATTAAAAACTTATGGACACATTTTTCAAGGGAATAAATAATGATATGTTTAAATGCAATATTGAGTACTGTTACTAATCTATAGTTTTAAGTGAATGCCATGTGTTTGTGTAAATAATCTCAGAAATATCTGCCTTAATACCGGTTGCATTATCTGTCCAACCTGAAAAAAGAATAGTTCAAACGAATCCTTAACAGCCTAAAATTAATTTGACATTTGTACAAATTAGTGTCTGTAAACTTCTGACCAGCACGGTATTTACCTTGCAGCTGCATGGTGCCATTTGTGACCTGTTGTTGTTTACATATAGGTACGGCCAAATGACAGCAGGCAGTTACTGTTACATTGGACCTCAAGGGATTGTTCATGGGACTATGGTTTGTAAAAATGAGAAGCAGTTCCTCACATCTTCTCCTCCACATCACGGCATACTGTACCACACTGTTGTAGCACCTGTATAATGTGCTCAAGCTTATTTTTTAAATCTCTTTACTCCGTGCAGCTGACTGTACTGAACGCAGGTCGGAGGTACCTGGGCACCGATGACTTGAGGGGACGCGTCTTCGTGACGTCAGGCCTCGGGGGAATGAGCGGCGCCCAGGCCAAAGCTGCTGTCATCGCAGGCTGTGTTGCTGTGATTGCTGAGGTCAGGTGGTTTCCAGTCATTCATTTGTCTCATTGAAAGTCACTTCTGAGTTTGAGCCAGATTGAATTAAAATTTTTGTGATTCCTGTGTAGGTGGATGAAGCTCCACTGAGGAAGAGACATGAGCAGGGTTGGGTTATGGAGGTGACCAGTAGCTTGGAGCAATGCATCAATCGCATCAGGTAGCACCAAAGAATACATGATCGTAATTTATTTCCTACAAATAATATCTTTGTTAAATTGTTAAAATGTTATCTATAATACCAGTAGTTGTTAGTACTGTTGCCTTGCCTTCCTGGGTTCGATTCCCGGCCTGGGGTCTTTCTGCATGGAGTTTGAATATTCTCTCTGGGTACTACGGCTTCCTCCCACAGTCCAGAAACATGACTGTTAGGTTAATAGGTCTCTTCAAATTCTCCTTAGCTGTGAGCGTGCATGGTTGCTTGTCCTTTGTGTCTCTATGTTGCCCTGTGATGGACTGGTGACCTGTCTAGGGTGTCCCTTGTCTCTCCCTGATGGCCACTGGAGACAGCGAAAAAAAAAAATCAAAATAAATCAGTCAAGATATCAGGAAGAGAATTGTGAGCCTCCACAAGCCTGCCCAAAGGCTCCACATTCATCTGTTCAAACAACTGTATAAAAGTACAGTATAAACGACATGGGAATGTCCTGCCATCATACCATTCAGAAAGGAAGCCAGTCCTGTGACCCAAAGATAAGTGTTTTGGTGCAAAAATGTGTGAATCAATCCCAGAACAAAGCTGAAGACCTTATGATGATGCTGACTGAAACTGGTAGAAGAGCATCATTGTCCACAGTGAATCAAATCCTGTACCAACATAGTCTGAAAGCCCACTCAGAGAGGAAGAATCCATTTTTCCAAAAACAACATAAAAAGACAACTCACACTTTTGCAAATGCACACAGAGACAAATACTGTAATTTTTACAACCAAAACACATCACCAAATTAGAACAAAGTGGCTTAATGACAGTAAAGTTGATGACTTGGAGTGCTCCTCACAAAGCCCTGATTTCAATCCTCAAGACAATTTGTGAACAGAGAGGAAAAGACATGTGTGAGCAATATAGCCCACAACCCTGAGTTAGTCATACCACTTCTGTCAGGAAGAATGGGCCAGAATTACAGTAAACTATTGTCAAATGTTTGTGACAGGATACACACATGCTGATCCAGGTCATTAAAAATGTAATTCGAGAAAACACAATGACAGTAAATAAATATTTGTACATCTTTAGCTATGCACTAAAAACAAAACAAAAAAAGTTCAGCTGTCTTGCAAATCCAACTGCAATCAAGTTTCAAAGATATGCATTTTGAAAATTGATAAACTCCCTTAAAAAAAACATCTTCAAAATCTCTCTGTTCTTGTCTCTCAGAGAAGCCAGAAGCTCCAAGACCCCCCTCAGTTTGGGATACCATGGGAATGTTGTAGACTTGTGGTGAGTGAGCTATGAAAATGTTTATTAGACATAGTCTGGGTCTGTATTAAAAATAAAACACTTTAGCTTAAATGTTGCTGAAGTCGGTCCAACTTTTATCTTTATAATCAGGGAGAGGCTGCTGCTGGAGTTTGAGAGAACAGGAGAGCTTCTGGTGGATCTGGGTTCAGACCAGACGTCGCTGCACAACCCCTACAACGGGGGCTACTACCCTGTCCCACTCAGCTTTCACCAGGCCAACCAGCTCATGTCCACAGATCCTGGACGCTTCCAGAGCATTGTTCAAGAGAGGTTGGATTCATCTCAGAGCTGAACTGTGTGCATCCTTTAGTTGCTGATAATGTTGTTTACTACCATATAACCTGTGCCGTTACAGCCTCAGAAGACACATAAAGGCCATCAACAAGTTATCGGATGCAGGTATGTTCTTCTGGGATTATGGGAATGCATTCCTGCTGGAGGCCCAAAGAGCAGGTGAGTTATTTATAAAATATGACACAAAAAGTATCAGAAACAGTGAATATCTGAGCAATAAACAGGAACATGTTTTTTGGTTTTAATAGGTGCAGAGGTCACCAAGGTTGGTGGAAGAGCAACAGAGTTCCGGTATCCGTCTTATGTTCAACATATTATGGGGTGAGTCTTTTTCTAAGTATCCAGTGATCTGTTGGTCAACTAGCACTAGTACAAGCAACATCAACCTTATGTCATGTTGGTCAGATAACAAAAAACAGACTCTTGCTGCAGGGACATTTTTTCTTTGGGTTTTGGGCCGTTCCGCTGGGTTTGCACATCTGGTGATCCACAAGACCTGGCCGTAACCGATGACATTGCCGCTAAGGTTCTAGAGGAAATCGCTGCCAATGTGTCAGAACGTGTTCGGCAGCAGTACAGAGACAACATCCGCTGGATCAGAGAGGCTGGAAAGCACAAAATGGTCAGCTAAAGGAAACCTCTGAGAGTAGATCACACGGAGACAAAAAAATAAATGGCTATTTTTTTTAACCTGTGTATGTTTCTTGTTTAGGTTGTTGGATCTCAAGCTAGGATCCTGTATTCGGACCAGAAAGGAAGAGTGTGCATTGCTTTAACCATAAACCAGGCTGTTGCTGATGGAAGAGTCTCAGTAAGAGAATGAATTCTGCCGCAGTCTTAATGACTGTGACTTGACACATGAATCTTAGTAGTATCTTTTGCTGTTCTGTTTCTTCAGGCACCAGTGGTCATCAGCAGAGACCACCATGATGTCAGCGGCACAGACAGCCCCTTCAGAGAGACCTCTAATGTGTATGATGGCTCTGCGTTCTGTGCAGGTCTGTGTTTTGTGCACAGCTAAGATGTTGAATCTGTGTTTTGAGATGCAAATCTGAGACTTTTGCTGCTTGTACTTTCTGATGCTACAGCACCTTGCAGAGGTATTCATACCCCTTGAAATCTATGCAACGTTTTCCTTTCATCACTTTTATGTACTACTTTCTGCTGGTCTATCACATAAAATCCCAATGAAATACATTGAAGTTAGAGGTTATGACATGACAAAATGTGAAAATGTTCACAGAATATATTGCAACTATTGGAATAATACTATTGCAAAGCTCTGTAAAAGTAAATACCTCATTGGTTAGTGAATAACCAATAAAGCTAATAAGTCATGAATTAACTTTTTGAAACTATCGCAGGTTTTCAGCTGTTATACATTACCCTAACTGTGATTTGGTTGAGTAAATGAGCTGAAAGATTTATTTATAATAAACAGACCTGTAGAAGAAAATATGAAGATTTTGAAAAAAAAAAAACAAAAAAAAAACAACCTGAAGCAATGTGCAGCAAAACCTGGTTTGGGTTTTGTTTTTCTTCCAATATGACCAAGACCCAAAACATTGAAGGTCTACCTCCAGAAGACCAAAGTAAACAATACTGACTGACCTGCACAAAGTCCCATCTTGAATCCCATTGAGAATCTGAGAGCTGACCTGAAGATGAAGGTGCATGCCAGAAGGAAGGAGTTGCTGGAAACTATACCAGCAACTCCTGCTGTTATCCAGCAGAAAGAATAAGCTGTTCACTAATAGCACCAGGGCTTAATAATAGCTTTGACCCAAGAAGTTTTTGGCTTTTGTTGAATAATTTTATTCCTGAGTGCAAAGTAAAATAATGTAAGCATCCAAAATAAACCTCGGATGTTTTGAAAAGCTGTTTATTATTTTTTTTACTCAGTTTAACAGCATTTGGGAAACGCTTTTGAAATAACAGTTTTGTATGGCTGTCAATAATTTTGTCCTCAATTGCAGATATTTTTAATTAAAAAGACATTTTAGATCTCACAGTGTCGTTTTCGCAGATATGGCTGTCCAGAACTTTGTTGGTGATGCCTTCAGAGGTGCCACTTGGGTCGCTTTGCATAATGGTGGCGGTGTTGGCTGGTGAGGGCGACGGGTTCTGCAGTAAACAGTAATCTGGCCGTTTCAATGTGAATCACTGTATATTTATGTTTGTGTCTCACCATCAGGGGAGAGGTAATGAACGGAGGATTTGGTTTGCTGCTGGACGGCTCAGACGAGGCAGCAAAGCGCGCCAGGCTGATGCTCAACTGGGACGTCTCCAACGGGGTGAGGGTGCAGACAGAGCAGCAGCTTCATGCATCAGCGTTGACTCGTTCCTCTGGTCGACTGCATTCTGTGTGGTTCTGCTTGTTGCAGGTGGCTCGTCGCTGCTGGTCTGGAAACACAAATGCCTATGAGACGATCCAGCGCACCATGGAGGAGAACAGGCAGCTCCGCGTCACCATGCCCTTTCCAGTGCAGGACGAGCATGTGCTGGACCGAGCCTTACAGGGATAACTAACACTCTAGAGATGATATGACCTAATTAGATCCAAAGAGCAGAGGAAACCAGTAGCTGCAGCCTCTGTTTTAAAGACTGAGGCTGAGAAGCAAATCACAAGAAGCAGCTGAACCACATGGATCACAAGGATTCCAACTCTAGATGGACAGACCAGCTAGAGTTGATGGATGTCACCCACAAGATAAACTGGCCAGCTTTTATGAAAGGCCGTATTAGAGAGGGAAGGTTCAAAACAATTGACTTTTATAATATTTGATTACTTGTATGTACTCTTTGTGCTGAAAATCAATAAACAAAATGCTTGTTTAAATATTGAAGATTTAAATTATTTGTGTCTTCATGTCAGTAATCGAAATGTCACCTGTGGTGAACTACAAATAAAACAAGATGTTTTTCTTCTATCTAAAGTAAAAAACAGTACTAACAATAATCATAACCATAAAGTTAATGAGTTAGTAAGAGAAAGTGTTGAACTCTGAATGACTTTTTATCATCAAATCTTTTGAAAAAGTATTTTGGAAGGAAACCAAAGAGAAAAAAGAGACACAGTTACGCATTTCTGGCGTTAAAGAGCAACACCTGATATTTTTGTCTCAACAAGATGAAAAGGAGAAACCAGTGGCCAAAAAGGCCCAGGTTTCTCTTCATCTTCAGACATCTCCAACAGTAATTACTGTGGAAAGTCAAATTATCATAAAATAACTGAACTTGATTCTCAAACAACCTTTCCAAGGATAAATTAGATCACTTTTTCCACTCAATTAAGTTGACTTTCAGCTCAAGATATCTGAAGTACATTACCCTGTCTAGATTACTAGTTAATATCTACGGAGCTCTTAATGGGAAAACTTCCATTCCAGATATCTAAAATCCCCTAATGTGGCAAAATAATAAAAACAACGACAATATGATAAAATAATAGGACAAAATACCTTTAAAAACACATAAATTACTTTTCAGTCTCCTTCCAGTGAGTTAGACTTCTGTATGATTATTTGAGATGAAGGCCTCATTTTTCTTTGGCATAGCTGCTTTTTTGTCCAGTATTGGTGAAATATTTTTAGACCAGGATTTATCCAGAAAAAATAAAATTTGACTACTTTCAAAAATTAGCTTTTTTATGATGTGGGGAAAAAAGGAACCTAAGCTGAGGACTGTAATGCTGATGGAACCATGAGATCTAAACAGGAACCGTAGCCAGATGAGAAGATAACATTTATATGAGACACTGGGTGAGCACGGTTTCTGTGTTTGAAATCTTTTTCTGACAATATGAGCAAACTCATCTTAAATTTTTACAAATATTTAAAAAAATTATTTGTTTTTTAGCAACTTATTTTTTGAAAAGCTTTTTTTTTTTTAGCCCTTTTCTCGGGCTTCTAACTATAAAAATAACACATTTGAAGGGCTGTACACATTTTTTTGTAAATTTGTGGTCGTTCCAGAATACAGGCCAGGACTGGTACACATGTTCCAGATTATTTTAACATAACATAACTTACTTTTTCAGGGTCATGCCCCCAATACTTCAGGATTTTAACAACGCCTCTGCTTAGCAGCGTGGTTTGAATATATGTAACAAAGGCCTGCCATAAATTACTGTTTTACCGCTGGCTGCAACAGTTTTCCAGAGATCAAGTTTCCGTTTCAGCAACCTTGAGGTGGGACGATGACAGCACTCTCTCTTCTCTTTCCCCGCCCCTGCTGATTCTCCGCCGTGCGTCTTTACGTGCCTGTCCCTTTAAGAAATCTGTGAATGGCGAGTGAACTTGAGCTTTCTGTGCTGACGTAAAGGGTTACAGAGGTTGACGTTCCCTCAGAGAGAGGCAGAGATCTGTAATGAGGACCGCACAGGGGGGGAAAACAGATTTTTTTTTATTGTCGCTTTTAAAAAAAATATATATTCTCATTCTTAATGTATCAAATTAAGTTTTAAGTTGTTATATCTTTACTTTGTGCGAACATAACGGTTCCGCTTAAACCTCCGCCCTTTTCTGAGCGCCTCTCTTTCTTTATTTTCAGATATGCCTCTTTTTGCTTTTACAGTCTAAAGGGTCTGGAAATACCAAAGTCCCCTTGTTGGATCACAATGACGCTGGATTGCTGCTGCTGCTGGAGAGGGCAGTGAGCTGCTGTCTGCGCGGTTTTAAGTGAAAATGCTTCATGTTGAGGAGGAGCAGGGGGTGACTCCGAGCCCTGCGCATCACGGGACAGCGCTCCGCAGCAGTGGCTCCTCCAGTCTGGGCAGCAGCACAGCGGGCCTCCTGCCACCTGCTTACCCTAAAGTGGAGTTCAGGAGAAACGCGGTGACTGATGACTATAAGATCACGTCTCAGGTGCTTGGTCTGGGAATCAATGGCAAAGTGCTGGAGTGTTACTGTAAGAAAACAGGGGAGAAATGCGCCCTTAAGGTTTGTATGTCATTTAATTTAATGTGTATTTACATTAAAAGCCATCAGTAAATTATTTCCCCTCAGTCAGAGTTATTCGTGCTTTAGAAATCTTTCTTTTCTGCTTGAATGTCCAACATTTGCTTAGATTAATTCACTTTCTTTTTATTTTTGCTATTTATTATAAGTATTTAATAAAATATAATTATTACGTAGTTAAATTATATGAGTCAGTAATCTAATAGCAAATCTGACATAGGGCTGCCTAGACAGTGATGTGTTGTCTGTGCTGCTGTCCGTTTCCTCTCTGTTTTTCTTTTTTTCGCTGTCTGGACAATGATGTGCTCTATAATGAAATTGCATAATAGTCTGTATGACTCTGACATTTAAGAAAAGTTGTAATTTTCCTCTCATCCACTTCATAGTGAGTGTTCAGGCATGAGCTCAGATTTAATCAACAAACAGCAGGTTACAGGGTTGCAGCAGAGCTTTCTTAGAAATAAACAGGAAGAGTGGCTCCAGTGACTGCTTCCATGTGTTTTCTTTGGCAAGTCTGTTGAAGCTATGACCAAACAGGTATGATGAAATGTTGGGAACTGCCTCTTTCCTGGTTAGGACTCATGTATGAGTGGCACACTCTTAAAAACTGCTGGTAAAAAAAACCAAACAAACAAACAAAAAAAAAAAAAAAACAGGGTCTAATTAGTGTTATTTTTCTAGTTTGGGTTAAATATAGACTGGTCCAGGCTTGAACAGACCTAACATAACAGGTTTGGGTTACGGGTTTGAACGCAGCACACAGGGTCATCGTTTCAGCTGGTTGTCAAACTTTGCAGGTGAACCACCTTGTCAGAGGAAGATCTTTTTCAACAGGATTGGAAGAATTAATTATAGTTTAAAAATGTTAAAATTACAACTCCTTAAATTCCCTTCATTATTTTTTTTCTTTTTTGTTGTCTAACTTTTTTTTCCTTGAAGTTGTGTTTTTTTTTCTCAGAATAAACAAATAATCAAAGAAGAACAGCATTTTCCTTAAACAATAACTAACAGACTGCTCTAAAGGCCTTTATATATTCAAAAGAACTAAAACAAAGTGTTCCTTCTGATGTTTGTGCAAAAATACCAAACAAATGTGTTAGATTTTTTTATATTTATAAAAACATCTACATTTCAGTAGTGAGCTGCTGATGTCATTCAGTCTTTTAAATGCTTCTTTCTTCACTAAGACTTTTCCTGTAAATAATGTTCCTGCTTGTGCTGGCCTTCAACTTTTCTCTGGAATAACACGGTAACTTACCATACATGAGCTGTAGTCAAATCTTCTATTGCGTCACATTATTTATTCCTACTGTATGCTTTTAGCTGTCAGACATAACAAGCAGGTGTAGTTCATGGAAACTCCAAAAGCTACGCTTCTGAATACTGATAAACACATCATTATTACTCAGACAGCTCTTGCACCTGATTTAAGGCAACGCCTCGTATCAGGAAGCACTTTTTGCTCTGTGATATGCTGGCAGGCTGATGCAGAGTGGGCTTAGACACGCTCCCCTGGTCAAGCTGAACATTTTCTCACATTCATAGCTCCTCCAGGATTCAGACTGGACTTGTGATTTTCTCAAGGATTGAAGCGTGGATCAGAGGGAAATGTGATGGTCTCTGTTGCAGCCCTTCGCCTCATAGATGGATCATCTTACTGAATGGAGTCTCATAGTTTCAGTATTAATGCATTTTTATGTGGCATTGCTGCTTTGGATGAAGAGAGATTAACAATAACTCTGATCTTAAAACATGAAAAATGTGTTTTTGGTGTGTTTTATCAGATTCTCTATGACACTCCGAAAGCCAGACGTGAGGTTGAGCTACACTGGCGAGTGTCAGGAGGCCCCCACATCGTGCGAATCCTCAGCCTGTATGAGAACATGCACCAAGGGAAGAAATGTCTGCTCATTGTGATGGAGTGGTGAGTGTTGCCAATACTTCAATGACTTCAGACATAAACAGCTTATCTAATCACCTGAGGCCAAGAACATAATAGATACCTGGGAGATTTTGGTAATAACAGGAAGTCTCCTAATCCTTTTAAACTCCAGCGCTAAAAACAGGGGTTGCACTATGTTTTACCTAAACAATGAATCAAATGCAGAAAACTAACCATAAATGACAATTTACTTAATGTTGTCATTGTGTTAAGTCAGAACCTGAATGTTTTGGGACTCTTTAACCACTGAGGATTATAGCAGCATTGTTTCAGCCAGCAAAGCTGGTGAAATCCATTTAACAACAATGAAAATCTCATAAACATGAGTCCAAAGAGACAAATACTAAATTATTCATCATTTAAAGGTGGAATCGACACTGCTTTCTTTTTATCTGTTTATGGCTTTGGTAGTTATATATATTAAGGAAAAAAGAACTTGTGCTGGTGTGCTCCACTTTTTTCCAACTTAAAAAGCTTATATGGTAATCATTTCCACAAAACGTGTCTCAACTCCTAAATGTAAGCTATTTTGAACAAAATATAATCTGAAAAATTTGCTCTTTTTTTACATTTGCTCTCAAGTTAAAAACAGCAAAGAAAACCTGACCTTTATATTGGATCAGTATTTATTTTTCCACCTTTCTGTCTTTCGCCATTGACCCAGACAGAATAAGTTTGTAATTTTACTGTGATTTTCCTTGTGTCTAAAACATGTTTTCCAGCTGTTACTTGTGCTTATGTTTTATTTCAAGCTTTTAAGTATTTTATTCTGTTTTCTTTTTAATTATTTTATTTACTGTTATCAGCACTTTGGACAGGACCAGCTGTTTTTAAAGTGCTTTATAAATTAAGTTTTCCTGGCCTTGTTTGGCTCAGTTTGGCTTTAAGGGGAAAAAACAACAAACAGATGTCACTATGATGCTATCCTGAACATTTCTCCCCTAGATCCTGTTTACACTGAACCCATAATCTCCCCTGGACTATTTTTAATCTGCGTTTTGATTGGTGCTGATGTTTATGTCAAACACATCCTAAAATGTTGACAGACACACCCAAATCACTCTTCCTCAGTAGCCGAAAGCTTGCAGAAGTGCTGCCAAGTTTGTGAGGGCTCACTTTACAACTTACTGTGGGCAAAGTCACTCCAAACTCCAAAAGTTTAGCTGTATCAAGTTTTAAATCAGTGTTATGGTTGCAGACTTCTGCCATCACTGCCTTTATTGCACCGGAGTGATGAGCCAGAGAACATGCCAGGAATACAACCCAGTATACTTGCAGTCATAACTTGTGATTTTTTTTTACATAGCAGTTGCACTAAACTCAGTGGAAACTCTTAATTATCAAACATTTAAAAAATTAAGCTAATTGCCTCTTTTTTCTTTCAAGCTTTAAATGGCTTTAAATTTGTTAATGAAAAACTTTCCGAAGGTGTTGTGGTGGTGTCTGTTTGTGCCCCGAAACATAAAAGTTGTTAAACTTCTAACATAAATGGTTTAAGAATATAAAATATTACATTGATTGGAGAATTTACTTTCTCTGTCTCCACAGACGGCCGAAGTTAAAGAAAATATGAGCTGTAAAATAGTTTAACCTGGGATCACAGAAGTATAATTAGAAAATTCAGCCCATCCAACGTATATTTGCTCCCTCTCCTACAGAGCTCCACGGTGAAGGTTCAGAGTCATAGCAAATCTCTTGCCTTCCTTCCCTTGTGTTAGAACAGAGGATTGTGGCACCTGGAAATTGTACTCAAGGATACACAATACTTGTGGAGGTCCACAGTTTTCTAGGTTTTTCATTTTTGAAGAAACAAAAGAAATCTCTATATACAAATCATCTGTGTCATTATTCCAGTATTTAACAAATAAAAATAATTTTGGTCATCCCAACTGACCTAAAGTAAGGAAGGTATAGTCAGACATGATCGGAAAAAGGTTATATGCCTTTTGTTTTTATATAAAGTGTTTATAAATATGGTTTCAGCTGCATATAAGTACATTTAAAAAAGATTTTTTTGATGAAAAGTAATTTAAGTAAAATGCTCGTCTAGAATTAAAAGTGACTGAAAACCAGTGGGTTTTAGGAAGGGAAATTAAAAATGATTGACTTTCTGAACGTCTCTAAGTGTCAAAGCGAGGCTGTTCGACAGATTTGGGGCCACCTTCGAAAAGGTTCTGTCTCCTCTGATTTTGACTCTGAATCTGGAAATGCCCAAGAAGTAGCTGGTTTATGGATCCCAGAGGCCTAGTTGGATCGTGGTGGTGTAAAGGTCCTGACAGTTCAGGTGTTGCCGTACCATCCAGGATCTTAAAACCAAGCAAAAAAAATCCTGAAATAGACAGTAAGCCAGTGTACAAGGGGCAGAACACGTGGGATGTGAATTACAAGGACCATACTCAAATAAAGCTAAGGTGATTTGATAATAACTTGTAAAAAAAAATTACACTTTATTTTTCCTTTTTTACATAAATCATGCTAAATGTGAATTATGATCTGCACTGAGTTTGCTTTTGCTCTGAGGAGTGACTGACTCTAAACACTAAATCATCAGGCACAATGGTTTGCTTTGTTCTAATTGCTGTGGAGAACCGTCCTGCAGGCGCTTGCCAAGAGTGTCCTCTCTGTCCCAGTTCTCATCTCTCTTTGTCCACCTTGTCTCAGCATGGAGGGAGGGGAGCTGTTCAGTCGCATCCAGGCCAGAGGGGACCAGGCCTTCACTGAGAGAGGTGGGTCTGTTCAAAGAGTCTCATTCACGTCCCGTAATGTTTGTCTGAGTGTTTACCTTGAATGTGTCCCTCAGAGGTGTCGGAGATCATGCATGACATCGGCACGGCCATAGAGTACCTCCACCATGTGGACATTGCTCACAGAGACGTGAAGGTAACGCTGCTGTCAGAGCAGATCCTCTCAGAGAGACTAAGAGATGAATAATGTCTAATTTTTCTGTTTTACTATTGCAGCCTGAGAACCTGCTCTACACGACAAAGGACAGCAACGCTACGTTAAAACTGACTGACTTTGGCTTTGCAAAGGAGACTAAAGTGCACAACTCCCTCCAGACCCCCTGTTACACCCCATATTATGTTGGTGAGAGCTTTACCCACCACTACTATCAGTCATTATATGACTGATTGGTGTCAACTTTTTTATGTTGCTTTACTTTTGAGCATCTTTCTTTGCGCATTATTGATTTGTTTTATCACTGTTTTTTCCATGCAGCACCAGAAGTGCTCGGGCCTGAGAAATATGACAAGTCATGTGACATGTGGTCTCTGGGGGTCATCATGTACATCTTGTGAGTATCACATATGTCTCGACCTAATTCAGCTTCATTTATTATCTATACAAATGTTTTTCTGTCTTTTTGTATCGTTTTCTTCTAATTTTTTAAAATTTGTTATTTTTTTCTTCTTTTTTCCATTGTTTATTACTTTTTTTTATTTTTTGCTGTTCTATTTAATCTTTTTGTTTCTTCACTTTAATTTCCTATCCTTCTTTTCTATGGTTTTGTCTGTTTTTCGTTTATTTTTTCTTTTCTTTATTTTTCTTTTATTTTTTTCCCCTCATCTGTTGATTTGTTTTTTCTGTTTCGTAGGCTCTGTGGATTTCCCCCATTCTACTCCAACACAGGTCAGGCTATCTCTCCAGGTATGAAACAGAGGATCAGACTGGGCCAGTATGAGTTTCCCAACCCTGAGTGGGTCGATGTTTCTGAGGAAGGTCAGTAGTTTTACCATTTTCTGCATCACACAAATTAAATAACTGAGTAAAACTGTAACTTTTCTTTGCTTTTTTGCTTATTTTCTGTCCGTTACCATTTCAATATTAGCTTGCTAAAAATTATGAATTAAACAGTGTTAGGTCAGCTTATAAAAGAAAACTTAAAAAAGAACCTAAGGCTGAAAAAAAAACGTCTTTGTGACAGAATGCTAATAACACAAGGTGAAAGATCAAATGCAACATTTAGTTTACTAAATTGAGGGAATAGATGAGTTACTGATTTAGATAAGACTAGCTTATTAGTGGCAACATATAAAGATATTTAGTGATGATTTTAAACTTTTGGACAGCACAGATACCCTCAAAACAGGCTGAATGTTTAGGGATAATAATGCTTTCTCTGGTTATGGAAATAACAGATATTTTGTTTGAAAGCAGTGAACAGTCACATCTTTATGCATTATCATAAAAGCACATTACAGTAAGAGCTGTTTGGTTCTTTACCTGCAGCCAAACAGCTGATCGTTCAGCTGCTGAAGACAGACCCCAGTGAGAGGATGACCATCGGTCAGTTCATGAACCATCCCTGGATCAGTGTAAGTTCATACTTTGCTTTCTCTCTGTCTGTAAATCAGTGAAAACAGTAGTCTGTTCTCTGTGTAATGTTTACGCTTTGACCCAACAGCAGTCGATGGCGGTCCCACAGACACCCCTGCACACCTCTCGGGTTCTGACAGAAGACATGGAGCTGTGGGACGATGTGAAGGTGATTCTCGAGCTATCTGCATGGTGGTTTTTTTTTTTTTTTCAGAAAGTTGCCACAAGGTGGCAGACACGTACCAGGTCACATTCACACCTCAAACTGTTCCTGCAGGAGGGAATGACCAGTGCTCTGGCCACCATGCGTGTCGACTATGACCAGGTGAAGATCAAGGACTTGGATACGTCCAACAACCCGTTGCTAAACAAGAGACGCAACAGGCCAACACCTGGAGCCACAGGTCATGCGGAGGGCGCGGACAGGGGGAGCAGGGACGGAGGCGTGGGGTGCATCAGTCAAAGAGAGGTGGCCTTCACTGAAGAGCATGGGAAAACGATTTCTGGACAAAATTAGTGTAAAACCAAGCTGTATACAATACCCCCTCCACATATCATCTACTTTTTGTGTTTATTCCTTGTGTTTCATTGCTCATTAGTAGGAAAAAAAAAAATCACATTTATATTTTAACAATTTTAGCTCTGAGACAGAAATAAATGTTGTTTAACACATTTTTGTGTCACTTTTTACACTAAAGATAAATCTGCACACATCAAGTTATTTCCTCCCTTACAGAAGAAAAGAAATTCAAATGAAGTCAATGTGAGACATAATTCCCAGAGAGCATGTCTTCTGGGACTCTTTGATGATTATGTGTATGATTATGATTATGTATATTGTGGAAGGGAGCATTTAAACCATAAGAGATTAAGCTTTTCATTTGCTTCTCAATTTCTCCTGTTATACATATCCTCAGTCATAATACATCTCCTTTTTCAGAGGCTCTGCAAAGACATCTGTTTCAAGTTTAGTCCTCAAAATTGCACTGTTCACAATCTGCATAAAAGTGTTGGCTAATGTAATAAAAAACTCATTTGCAGGGTGTAGTGATCATATCTTGATGTAAACAAACCTCTATAAAAACATAAAAACAGCCTCAGGTGCTCATAGGGATGAGTTTTAGGCATAGTATATGTGGCAAGATGTTTGTGTAAATACTGAATATCTTTGACATCAAGCGTCATTTTCGTCTACCTAGTTTTTGTGACAAAACTGTACTAGCATATGCTCAGACTAGTTCACTATTTTGCTGCATTGATGCAAAAAACAGTCATACTACTGTAGTAACACATTTTGTGGATTAGCAGCATTTTGGAGGTTTTGGTACGTCTCTGTAGGAAGAGACCCCAGGATGGACCCAGAACTCACTGGAGATACTATGTATCCATTCTGGTCTGGGAATGCCTTGGAATATCCTGGATGGATGGATGGATTTTAAGTCAAGTTTATCCTTCACAAATTAATTTCTTATGCTTATTTTCATCTCGATGGTGGTGGCAGCATTATGCTGTGGGAATGCTGTTTTTCAGCAGGGACAAGGAAGCTGGTTAGACTAGATGGGAAGTTGAAAGGAGTTAAATACATGCCAATACTCAAAGAAAACCCTGTCAGAGGCTGAAAGCACTTAGGATTATTTTCCAAACAAATGTTTCGATCCAAAACATTTAAAAGATGATGTCTATTAATAAATATCGGTGAGAAACTGTAGGTTTGCTTCACTGACTTCATAGGATTTGTGAGGTTTCATATAGCTTTGAAAAACTACTCGCTTGAATAGTTTTTCAAAGCTCCGTAAAAAGAATAGGAATAAATAAGCAAATTTAATTCCTGTAATTCTGTTATGATTGAATAGTTTTAAACTATAGTTGTAGTTCAGATTTGATTTCCTAAGTGAAAATGCAACACTAGTTTCAAACAGTGGCGACAGAAACATTTAGCATTTGGTTGAGCTAAATCAGTAATAATTGCAGCTCTGTATGGGCACAGTGTGTCTGAGGTACACATGCTAAACTCTTTCATGGTAGCTCTCTGAAGACCAGAACACATACATGGATTTGCCTATTCAAAAAAATGTGCTCTGCTCATACACTGTCCGTTAATTTGCATAAAAACATGTTTCAAAGGAACTGCGGACATTCAGACCAGGTATGAATATCAGAAAGGACTCAGTGAATGGACACATTTAGAAAGGACCTAAGGATAAGCTTGAAACAGCTGAACTGAGCAGAGGACTAAGTGAAAGTGATGGCGCTTGGTCAGATTCTCCAGTCTCATATAATGAGTGATCTGCTGACAATTCGTGAGAAAGGCATCCTCGCTCGTATGCAGGAACCACACTGTAAGGTCAGATCAGATTTTGGCATCTTTACAGAACCAAGTTAGATTACTCAAATATGGCTGATTTGTAGAAACATTTAACACACACACACACACACACACAAATTTATTAATGTGGTTGATATTTGCTCCTATTTAAGCGCTGATATGTGTGTATATATATATATATATATATATATATATATATATATATATATATATATATATATATATATATATATATATATAATTTATTCCAATTATTAAAGTAGTTTTCATGTTATCAGCTGCTGCTATCAAGAGGCCTGGAGGATGAATGGACTTTCTGTGAGGGCTGTTACAGTTTTCCTGGTAGCTGGTGTTTGTCCAGCCACCCAGTGGCCTCCATCTGGCCACCCCTTAGAAAACTTGTTGGAAGCACCCATAGGATGACCAGAGTCATTGAAACTAAGATCAGCTTTGAGAGAGGTTATTGAATCCTTTTTGTTTATTTCACAACTAGAGATAAAACATCTCAGTTCTACCTCCAAATAGATTTTGATTCCTCACATTGCCACATATAATGTTGGGTAATATGGAACCTCACAAATCTTATGAAGTCAGTGAAGGAAACCTCCAGTTTCTCACCGATATTTATTAATGGACATCATATTTTTAAAAATGTTGTATGTGTCCAGTATCCACTTAAAAAGATTAAATTCCTCCTCTGTAAACAAATGATGCTGCTGGATTTAATGAGAAATACAAGTTTCATCATTATATCAAACCATACTTTCAATAAGGAAAGCAATAAACTGGTATAATTAAAATGGAGCATTCTGCACCAGTACCATCCTCTATAAAGAAGTTGCTGGTTCTCTGAAGTGCGGCCCATTTGCTCTGTAACTCTGAAACTGAACCAGTATGACTCAGAGATTTCTCTGAGATGATTAACATATAAGATGTTAATGAAAAAAAAATCAGAACTATCTGGAAAAAACAATGAAAACTAATTAGTTTCACAGAATTCAGACAGATTAATTGCAGACTAAATATTAGCATTGTTCATAATGAGCTGAAATCATATCTCAGTGCTTTAAATCTCAGCTGTTTTTTAAAAGAGATTCATATCAAACAATGACTGAAATTATTTAATTATTTTCATGTCTGTAATATAGTTATATGTTATTTCTATCAATTTTTCAGTAATCTACAACACGGTGTCAGGTATCATTGTAGATAGTACTACTGAAGTAGTATGCTCAAAGCTGAGTGTTGGTAAAGCTGTAGAGTTGACTGTGTGGGCTGGGCCCATGAAAAATTTACCAAATTGTCTGTGTCATATCAAACAGTTTATTCTACTATTGAATGGTGTTTGGTATCATTTATTGGATTGCTTGATTGAAGTTTGAAGAAACAAGATGTATTTACAATTTAAGAATGTGTCCACCTTGCCCCACAACATAACACTCTCTCCAGCAAAAGCTGTTTAGTGTTGGCAGAAATAAAGCACAATTTTAAATGATATTTAAAAGGACATTACACTGTCTATAGGTATGATTTATTGCCAAGAAGCATTGTTACAACATAGATAAAAAAAAACCCAAATACAAATATTCTTTTTAAGTTTAGTTGAATTCCATTGTCATGTACAAATTATGAGAACTGATTGCCATTTGAATCATTTATTACTTGTGCCTTTGACTGTGAGACTCTGATGGATCATATTATAAGCTGTTTAAAACTCAAAGGATATGTTAAAAACTGTTCTATTTACAAATTTTCAGTATTTCTTCATTTTGTTTTGAGAGTGTGTCAAATGTGTATTTATAGGCTCCAACTGGGACTCTCCTTTTAACAAAGTTATCTGACTGACTGAGTGCTTGTGTACAAATGTAGATTAAACCCCAGAAAGTCACAAATTTTCACAAACTCACCAGTTCCAACATTAACCATACCTACACACAAAATGTAACTAAGGTATTTTTATTGTATATACAAATTTTTGATAAACATAAAACATAGTGACCTAGCCTAGAGAGCTATTTTTCTGAGCCATTCTTCAAACTGGAAAGACAAGAGAACATATCATTCAAGTAAGGCAGATGTATGGCAAGCTGCATATTTCAGGAAATAGCTGCAAGAAAGTGGCTGCACACCGAAACTTGACCATATTTACGGACAGACCAGTAATTTAAAAAGATTTAAACAGCTCAAACTGTGACAGCCTAGACTGGACAAGGACCCATGTTTATTTTGTCAACAAACAGTGAGCAACATGGTAAGGAGGTAAAAAAAAAAAAAAAAGAAAAAAGAAAAAAAAGATAATGCTGGTGTTAAATACACACAAGCAGGATATTTAATGCATATTTAACTGTGGTAACTTAAATTATTTATTTTAGTTGATCAAAACTACAGTAGCCCAGATATTCCAGGCCAGTGATTCTGAGGGTGAGAGCCGAAGCTGGCAGCGTTTGGACTGCGGTGTGGTGTGCCTCGTTGAAGACATGTCTATGCAGTCCTACTTCCTGCGTCTCTACTGTGTCCAGGTAAGTGGAACAAGAGAGCGCTAGTTACTCCTCCCACTCAAACACGCTAAAACGTGACATTTTTTCCCTTAGTATAGTGGCAGCCATTTTTATTTGCTTTGTGTGTTCAAGCAGAGCTGCATGTAAGGGTCAGCTTCCTCTAATCTGCTGTTTCCTCTGCAAACAATGAGCCCTGTTACAATTGGAGCATCTGCACTGCTGCATGTATAACTCGCTGTTTACAACCACTGTCACTTCTTTTTTTTGTTTTGTCCCTTCCTTTATCACAGCGTGCCAAGTTACTGTGGGAGCAGGAATTGTATATTCCTTTCAAATACACTGCAAGTCGTGCCTACTTCCATACTTTCCCTGGAGAAGTAAGTCATCTTGTTTGAATAGCCTATCTGTGTTCATTTGCTCTGTGCAGTGTTTTGCAAAAGCCACTTAAACTTCTTCGAACTTGTCACATTCAAACCACAGATTTTAACTTATTTTTGGGTATTTAATTGAAAAGACCAACACAAAGTAGTGTGTCAGTCATTTTATAGATCAATATTTGAAAAGTGTGTAATGCTCTGCGTTTGTATATATCCCCCCATGTCAACAATTCATGGAACCATCTTTTGCCAGAATCACTGTTTTGAACTTTTGCAGACTGAATTTTGTTTCCAGATTTTTCTTCTAAGATCAGACCAGATGGAGAATGTTTGTGAACGTCACAACTTCAAATCCGAAATTCTCCAAATTGAATTTCAGCGTAGACTTTAACTACGCCATCTTAATACATCAATATGATTTGATATAAACTATTTCATTGTAGCTCTAGTTCTATGTTTAGAGTCATTGCCCTGCTGGAGGGTGAACCTTAGGCCCATTTGTAAGTTTTTATCGGCCTCTATCGGGTTTTCCTCCAGGATTACACTTTATTCATTTTCCCATAAACTCTGTCCAGCTTCCCTGTCCCTGCTGAAGAAGAGCATCACTAAAGCATGATGCTGCCAGTAGCATGTGTCAGTGGAGAGGTTGTGTTTGGGGTAGTGTGCAGTTTTAGTTTTCCACCACATGTGGTGTTGAGGATCTTGGCCAAAACGTTTAATTTTATCTCATCTGATCAGAGCACAGGCCTCTACATATTTGCTGTATCCCCTATATGGCTTCTTGCAAGCTTTTAACAGGACTTCTTAGCTTTCTTTCAACAATAGCTTTCCTGTTGCCCAGTCCTACTCTTATTGTCTAACTCTGCTTTAAACGTCTCCACAGCTTTCTCCCTGACCTGTTGTGTTCCTCATCTTCTTGACTCTGTTTGTTCTCTGATGTTCTCTAATAAACTTCTGAGGCCTTCACATAAAAAATGGATTTATACTGGTATTAATTTACACAAAGGTGTTTACTTTTTAAGTGACCTCTGAATGAAATTGGTTGCACTGGATTTTATTTCTGGGTTTCATATTAAAGGGTTCTGAACAGATCAGCACACCAAACTTTCCACACTGTTAATAGTAAAACATAAAAACATTTTCTTTCCACTTCACAGTTATGCACTACTTTGTGTTGGTCTGGCACAAAAAAAATTCCAGCATGATACATTAAAGTTTGTAGCTCTAATGTGAAAAGAAATGAATGTGAAATGAATACTTTCGCAATTCACCATCAGAACATTTGCTCTTCCTCTGCAGACCCACCAGGTCGGTCTCAACTTTGCAAATGAATTTGAGGCAGAGGAGTTTCAGACTGCAGTGGAGGGTGTTCAAGGTTAGAACAAGGAGCAGATGAATTATCTGTACTATCTCACATGAAATATGTTGTGACCCTCTTCATGACATATTATTTAAAAAGAGAAACAGACTGTTATTCCTTGTTGATTTCCCCTACACATGTTTCTATTTGCAGAAAAGATAACATCCATGATTGAGAGGACAAAAACTGAAGAGGAGAGTATCTCATCAAGCAACCCACCTGCTTCAGAGTAAGAAAGAATGCATCACATTTTAATGGGAAGACTGAGAAATTTATTGAAGAGGCAGTTTACAGCCTGTCTGTGTTTTGTAGGGAAAAAACAGAAGAGAACTTGAACGAGGACCCAATTCCCATCCCACCTATTTCAGCCTCTCCAAGTTTGGCAAGCCAGCTTGTACAGAACAAACATTATGTCTCAGTAAAACTGTTACCACTCTCCAGAAATAAGATCTCTGTATATCTTTCCATTCTCTGCTGTATCTTTAGTTCTCAAATGTGGATCCTGGTATGAGGAAGTTGTTGATGGAGGCAAGACTCAGCGAGGAAGACCTAAAAAACAAAGACGTTGCTGAGGTTGTTGATTGCATCATTAACCAGTTTGGTGGACTGAAAGCTGTGCAAAGGGAGCTGAGAAAGAAAGGTATTTTTCTCTCTAAAGGATTTTGTAGAAACAACACATTTTCTTTCAGTTACTCATTTTTCAAGTGTAAAACTGTCAACAATTGAATAAATCTAAGTGACCTCTCTGTCAAATTTAATAGGCCCAGTTTCTCAGACTTTGCCAAGAGCTGCAGGGGCATCCATCTCTCTCGCTTTGCAGAAAGGGCCCTTACCACCGGTCCCCTCAACCCAAAACTCTATGCAATCAAAAGAGAACACAACCACAACAGATAACAGTCAGGAAACTCCTCCTGCTGCTCCAGGACATGCTAGAATAAGAAGAAGTGCAAGTTTTCAGGATGTAAGAAGAACAGGAGTCTCTGTATGCATTTGAATTTACAAAACTCAAGGACTAAACCAACTGTTTTGTTTTGATAGGTGGGCTCGTCAGCAGAACCACAAAGGAGCGATCTCATCTTGAATGCACTGAGAGAAGTATTCAGACAAAAGCAGATGCTCCAGGAAAATTCAAGAGAATTTCAAAATTAAGACTTAAGAACGAAAAAACTAACATTAAGGAAGTCAGTGGGTGCTGGGCCAATAGCTGCATTTGATATGAAAGACTTTTATAGAGACTTAAAAAATGATCTAATTTGGATTTGTATTGTTATCATCTAAAGTCATCAATGCAGCAACAAGAAAGCTGTGGAGATAATAGATGGGAAGTGAAAATGAAAATCTTTTGCAACTCAATAAATTTAACATCTTTATTTTGTTACCAATCCCCAGCAAGTTTCCAAAGAAGCTTCCAAGTACAAAAAAAAATACAGAAATTATGGCTTGTCAGATTGTTGTTTACAGTGGGGTTTTTTTGGCTTTCAAGACAAACTGAAGAGTTGAATGTAAAAAAAAAAAAAAAAAAAAACATTTCCACACAAGATCAATAGAGGCTCTCTATAAACTGTTTAAACAAGGTCAGTATTTGTAATGTTTCATAACATAATGAATGGTGACACTCACAGATTTATCTGTAAAGATCTGAACACTCATATTTCACTTTTCACAATAAACTTGATGGAAAAGTCCAGGATCTTTGAAGTGAGATTGTGTTAAAGGCTTATATGTATCTTACTTGAGGGAGATTGTTTTCTGCATCTGGTTTCAAGATAAATTCTAATTAGTTGATCCATGAGGCTGCACCCTGCAAGGATAAACAAATATAGATAATAGATGGATGGATAAATATGAATCTGATAACAAATGCAGGTTTATGCAGTTTTTCAATTTCTTCATGGAATAATTGCATTGAATTTACACAACAAAATGACATTAAACATACTAGTAATATTTTTTTGAATCTATTTTTCTTGTCATTAGGTTAGGAACTATGTGCATTTTTTTTTACATAATTTTCTACAAATATCAACATCCTACAGAAGAAAATGCGTCAATCCTCTTTTAACTAAAGTTTTGTTTTTATATATTTTAAAACCTAAAAATAGAAATAAAATTGTGATTCTTTAAAAATGAGAACACATTTTGTATATAATATACATATCAAAAATTATAGGTCCCCTTTCAATAGGTGATGTAACATTTGTGGCTCTCAAAATGGCTGTTTGGATTGTATAGGTGGTGGACCTCTGCATAAAATGCCTAATGCTATTTAATCAACCAATAAAACATAATCATGTTTGCATTTGGGTGTTATTTACAGAGAAACAATTGATTATTTACACGAGAAATGAGAGACGGGAGGTGGTGAACCTGTTTTAAGATGGTATAGAAGTCTGTTTTGGACTTGGCCCAAACCAGCTTTCAGCTTCTATTATCCCCCACAAGTAAGATATTATAGCTTATAATATTTTAACAAAACCTCCCATCAAAAAATAAACTATCGCTTTGAATTATTTCCAAGCAAGAAACCTTTCATATCTATATTATCTAACAACAAGCTTTTATGGTAAACAAAGTAACGTGTTGCATGTTATGCCAATGTGTTATGTGATTTGCCAATAGGACTGCTGTCCATTGAGTAAAAAATAACATAGGCTATATTTTTGATGCTTTTATTACAGTGTACATAAAAATGCAAGCCATTATGCTCTCCTAACTAATAACCTTGATAACCTAGTTTTAAAAGGCAGGTGATGCAAGTGCTTCACAGTGGAACCCATTCACAACTAAAATGTTGCAAGTGTTTTGGAAATATATGTCTGAACACAAATTTAGACTATTTTGACCAGTTGGCGCTTGAGTGAAACAGTTCCTTTGAGGCCTCTCTAGGGTTTAAGGTGTGGTGGATTACTAAACAGACCAACTGTCAACAAGGCGTATGGGCCAAAACTGAACCCATCCCAAACACGTAACACTGTCAAGAATAGATTAGTAGAAGACTTAAAGCTAAAGAAGTAAAAAAAAAAAAAAAAAAAACAAAAACAAAAACCCCAAAACCAAAACTGATATGAGAATGAGAACTGAATTAACATTAGAATCAATGGCCACACAACACAACCGAAATAATATAATTACGACAGAGACAAAAAATGATTGAAGTGAGAGACAAGGTTCTCAAATATGACACAACAAAGACGACTAAATCAGACAGAAAATTACCTAAATGTGGCACAAAATAACTTTCAGACACAGAAGGACTTCAGAGGAGAACAAAATGGGCAAAATTACTAAATGATTGTGTAGGACAACACAAAATATACAAAAGACATAATATTTCCAAAATGTCAAAGCCTCAAACAATATTCTGGTCGCCTAATTACAGATAATAAAAAAAGTACACATACATGAAACATTTCCACGCTGTGGTTTTGTGCTCTGGTTGATTTGATGCCATATGGGGCTTTGAATTTCCATATACTTTTCCAGACTCAAATTTCCAGTGTTCTGTTATTATTTAATATACAAATTCAGCAGGAGTTGATGACATATATTTCTAGAGTGATTTGACTTGGAATATACAGCAGAACCTGCAATAACTTCAGATTACAAAGTGATTGGATGGATGGATACAACCTTTATAGATAGTCTCTAAGAGTAAAATATGAAGTCTGGGATTATACATGACTGTTATTCAATATTTTCTTTCCCGCGGTACTAGAAACTACTTCATTTCAGCTCTGTGCTTCCGCATAAAAACCTTGAGAAACTGATCAGAGGTTCTGCTCTGGGGAACAATAGGTGGGTCACGCACACATACAGGCTTCATGCAGGTTTACAAACATGTGCTCTCTGTTTGCATGGAGGTGAATATGCACGCGCCCGTGTGCACAGAACAGCATGCTGAGCGCGCGCTCTCCCACTTCATTCATCGCTGCCTGCGCTCTGCTGTGGACATCACCCACTCACGCTGCTCTGCACACTGACAGCAAGAGGCTTTATACCGAGACCATGAGGGGCTCCTGCCGCCCGAACAACCCGCGGGACAGGACAGGTAGGCACCGAACCGGAGCCCTGCTCCCACTTTCCCCACTCTTATTTGTGTTCTCGTTGTGAAACGCGGACACTGTGTGCAGACAGAGCTACAGCTGTTAGCGGGCGGACGAAGTAAACAAGTCAGTGTCACGTAGACTTCCTTAAGAGATGACGGGTGGAGATGCAGAGCAGGCTGCAGCTTACAGCCGTGAAATTAGCTAAAAATGGCTACTCTATGATTTATTTAGTGGAAAGAAAGCTTGATCATATGGAGAGGACTTTGTTGTTAGCAGCTCCTTGTCAGCTGCTTTGCCTGGCTGCAGCTTGAGCAGCTGACTGCTCGGAGAGGGAACTCTAGGAAGTGTTAACTCCTGAAGGAAGCTACAGATACCGGTACATGTAGGTTATTACTACATGCCTCTGAAACACACATGATAAGATAGGAACTCAGAATGGTAACAAGAACAGTATTATTAAGTTTGTCACAGACAAATTTTAACTTTACTATAGTACATAAGGGAATATTTTTTCAAAAAATGAATATTTACTTCATAAAGTAAATAAGGCAACATTTCTTCAGCAAATAAATAAATATTACTTTAATAAATTAAACAAAATTTTTTTCAGAAAAATAAATAATACACAATACATTAAAATGTTAAAAATAGGAAATAAATTGATAAGGAACAAATTCTATAAACAAGAGTTTATTTCTTCAGCAATTAAATAAATTATTCAAAAAAGTAAACAGAAAAATATTGTTTTCAGCAAATCAATCAATAAACAAATGCATCAAAAATAATTGAGTTTTGCTGCAAATAAATAAATGTATATTTCAAAAACTGTACATTTAAAAACACACTTTCAGAAAGTAGAAAATTCTTCAGAAAATAAAACTATTTCTTCTTCAACTAAATAAAAAAAGTTTATTCAGCAAATAAATACATTTAAGAAGTATTTTAAAACAGTAGATGTTTTTGTTAAATGAAATAAATATACTAAATCCCAAAATATTTTTTCAGCAAATAAAAAAAAAAAAAAATGCTCCAGAAAAATACGTCATATTTTTTTTAAGGAAATAAATCATTTTGAAAAATAAACATTTTAAAAAGGAATAAGAGAATATTTTTATTCAACTAAAGCATAATCCTTCATCTCTTTTCAGAAGTTTTTTTAGACAGTGTGCATCTTTTTTACCTGATACTACTACATGATGCTTATGTTTTAAGAAATACTTTTTATACTCTTATTATCATTAAGGTTTAACCTTAATAGCTTCAGGTTACTACTTGGATAAAATAGGCTGAGCTGGATCAGCAAACACTGTTTGCAGCTGCTGCAGGTAGCATACGCTGGCATGGACAGGACAGCTGGAGAGCAGATTTTCGTGTTAATTTGGGATTGAAATCCATTCCGGCATGTGCTCCAGTGTTATCAGATTCACATTAAGGTCTGAACAGCTCCATGTTTCGGTTTGCCTTACATTAAATAAAAAAGCCTACACTATTTCCTTTATGTTTGAGAACTCCTCTGAAGAGAAAAGTAGGCATGGTGCACCTGAAAAAGGACTTATACTCTGACCTATATAATCCAGAGTCTTAGTTATTATGAGAAGGTTCTGTTATGTAATATCATGAGTCATATGTCCTGTTTGCCTGTGTAGTGTAATATTGCTGTGCTGTCATGTTAACCAAGCAGCGTGCAGACAGATAGATCTGAGTGCGGTTTAGATGGCTGTTGTGGCAGATGTATGAGGATGAACTAAGCTGGAGATGTGCTCCATTTCTACACTACCTGAGAGGAGGGGCTGAACCTAAAAACATACCAGAGTGCAGCTTGCTTCTTGTGGAA
Organism: Anableps anableps; assembly: GCA_014839685.1. Lineage (NCBI taxonomy): Eukaryota > Metazoa > Chordata > Actinopteri > Cyprinodontiformes > Anablepidae > Anableps > Anableps anableps. The sequence continues at coordinate 21,615,853 of CM026069.1, forward strand.
GCTGCTTTATGTATCTTAAGACGTTTAAGCAGCTCCCTTATGACACATGTGGCTATTTATTGTGGCTATTTAGAGTGCCAGATTTAGCCGTGAGTCCATGTTTCCTATATGTGCAGTTGCTACACTTAAGACGGTGCAGCAGACGTTTGTAGTAATTATGCAATTATATACCCACAACAATAGTCGTATATAACACTAGATAGAGGCTGCTCGAAATAAGAAAGCCTTAATTTTTTTCTGTTTCCCTTTATTTGATGCTCCATTGAAAATATTAATTTTTTTACATTCATATCTGTGACAGATTTCTGCTTTGAATCATCATCATCATCATCGTAGATCACTGTTGTCCTTCCCAGCAGAGCTTTCTCTCCTCTCCTCTCCTCACTTCTCCTCACCCTCCCTCTCTGTGTGTGTCGGCTTTATCTGGGGGAAAGTTCACCCGCTCGCTCAGAATCACATTAACGGCTTCAGGCGGGCCTGTGCTGTGGCAATGCAGTAACTGTGTGACTGCGCACTGCACTGGCACAGCTGACGCTTTAGCATGTAGGACCATCAGAGCCTGGGATTGCTTTAAGGTATTTTTCATTTGAATTAGCTGTACGAATGTAGCAGGATATACAGTTCAGGTGAAACGTTTGCCTACACTCATCAAGGGCATGAATGTTATATTAATTATGGTCTTTTATTAAAAGACACATTTGAACCATTCTTTTTTTCGGGATGGGATGACAATACAATGTTCATGATACAAAGACTTTAATATAGCTCCCTCTTTAAAGCTGTAGCCGCTTCAAGTCTTCTGGGAAGGCTGTCTGCAAGACTTAGTGTATGGTTATATTGAGTATTCTTCCAGAAGCACATTTGTGAGGTCAGACACTGATGTTAGACAAGATTGTTTTACTATTTGTTGCCTTCAAAAAGCTTCTGGTATAATAATCCAGCTTAATATTTGACCAGTTTTTATATAAGAAATGGTAGAGTTCAGTTAAATAGGTTTGGTATCTTGGTTTTAGGCATAGTCCATAAAATTTAAGTAGTGTTGAACTTGGTCTAATTCCAGAAGCTTAATGTTAGCCTACTTTATTTATTCCAAACCTAGTTCTGATGTTTGTTTGGGATCATTGTACTTTTGGAAAAGCCAATTGTGTCTAATTTCGTTGTAGAGTTCAGGTGAAACTGAAGATTTTCAAGTTACTCCTTCATTATTACATCCACAGTACCAGGAAAATAATCCCTCGGCATGATGCTGCCATCACCATGCTTGACACTTAACACAGTGTTTGATACTCTCACTTTAACTCCTTCAAAAAACATCCTAATTACTTTTGTCAAATAGCTCAGTGGCAATGTTACAGCACCACCAATTGACTCGGCATACCTACTACAGCATTTTCTATGGTGCTGCATCCTGTTGTGTGGACATTTTTTCTTTATCGATTATGAAAATGTACTCCCGTGTGGACGGGAGTTAACACTAATCAAATATCAAGCACATTATGCCAGAAGCTTATTGATGGCAGCAGAAAGTATAACTATCTTGTCCAGCATCAGTGTTTGACCTCAAAAATGCCCTTCATAAACAGGCTTCTAAACCTCATCATAAAAGTAATCAAATATCCAGAAATAGGCCAGGTCCTTGTTCATGGCTATAAAAACTGGGAAGTTTCTCAGCAATTTACTAAGGAAAATCTAACCAAATATTATTGGGATGTATGGGTATATTTTAGCCTGTCTAAGTTTGAAAAAAGTCTAAAACAATTTCCAACTAATTTCCACATATAAAATGATAATAATGTGCATGATGAGTATGTGTAAACTTCTGACTGGTGCTGTAAGTGCACCATTGAAGCCTAGAGGAAACTTCCTTTCTTTAATCCCAGCAGTTTGAACACAAACATTGCCACACAAGCACCTTACCTCCAAAAACATCACTCTAATATTTGTCAAATAAGACTTTTGTTTACATTATTTGACACTCAAAATGTTGTAAACAATACAAATATATTTCTTGTTATTTAATACTAAAATAAGACTGATCTTGACCTGTTGCTTCCCAGTAGCCTCATTGTACATATCTGCAATTAACTGTTTACTGTTCTTGTGAAATAGTATTTAATCAAGCTTTCCCCTTAATCAGTATATCACTGTTTATCATTTGAAAAACTCTAATCCAAAAAGCAGGTCACCATTGTTCTTTTGTTTCTCTCTCAAATATAACTGAACAGGATTTATGTTTATAACCCAGGCTCATGATTTACTTGGTTGTATTGCCCTGTTAATAAATACTTAAAGCAATGCCCTAAAGCTGGACTAAACTCTGTACTCTAATTTTTTCAGTTTTTTTATTGCAGCTTTGACTCCACTTTCTGTATCTGCTAAGAAATGGGAACAAGATTAGGTTAATTTCAAGGAACAAAAGCGAAAACAGTGGTTGCCAGCAGGAACATGTTAAGACGGTGATGAATGCTCCTATTTTGCACTGAGTCCAAAGTGACACACCTTTGCAACAGGTTTTGCATGTTTTCAACATTTGTTTTGAATAAACTTAGCCTAAATAAAATACTTAGTTTTCATGTCAAGATTAAATGGGCTTCATAGTGGCACAGTTGGTATCACTGTTGCCTTGTAGCATGGAGGTCCTGGATTCGAGTCCTGGTCTCAGATCTTTCTGCCTGGAGTTTACACGTTCTCCCTGTGCATGTGTGGGTTCTCTCTAGGTATTCTGGGTTTCTCCTACAGTCCAAAAACATGCTATTAGGTTAAATGGTCTTCTCACTAAATATGCAGTGGAAACCAGATGTTGTATAAAAAGACAACTTATTTTCCTTGCTGTTTTGACATTAAGAAAGATTAAATCTTTACTTTTTTAGGTTAGTTTGAATTGCCAAAATTATTTATATTTATTTATAGAAGAACTTATTGAGTCTTTTAATAAACTTACTTTTAAATTTAGACTTTTACATACATTTCCTTAGAATTGAATTGTCTCTATAGGCTTTATGCTTTGGTCAGATGTTTTGGGTTTCCTCCCATAAGCTTCTTGCTGGAACTTTGTCTTATTCCTCCTGACAGAACTGGTGTAACTGAGTCAGGTTTGCAGGCCACCTTGCTCACACACACCTTTTTTAGCTCTGCCCAGAAATTATCCATAGTACTTAAACTATAGCTTTGTTATTGCTATTCCAGAACATTGACTTTGTTGTCTTTAAGCCACTTTGTAATTAATTTGCTGGTATGATTTGAGTCAGTGTCCATTTTGAAGAACCACCTGCAGCCAAACTTTCATCTGTTGATAATGTCTTGAGATTTTGCTTCAGTTTTACCACACAATGGTCTGTCCTCATGATGCCATCTATGTGCATCAGCCCCTCTGACAGAAAGCTTAGCACAGCATGATGCTGCCACCCCCTTACTTCACTCTTGTTCTCAGGCTTTCAAGATTCCCACTTTTCCTCCAAATGCAACAATGGCCATCATTCCCAAACTCTTCAATTTTAGCTTCATTGGACCACACAATATGTCTCTAGAAATTAGAGATTAAAGAAAAATCTTGATATGAAATAAAAGCAAACAAGAGTTTAACGATTAAATTTTTTTGAAAATTGTAATCAGGCTTTTTACCTTACTTTTGAGTAATGGCTGCTTCCCCTCTCAGTAGCCTTTCAACATATGTTGGTATATCAATTGTTTCACTATGGATAATGAGGGGATTCATTTTGGTGGCCTCAGGATCGGGTCTCTGCTTTGTGCAGATGATGTGTTTCTGTTGACTTCATCAGACTGTGATCTAGAGCTTTCACTGGACCAGTTTGTAGCTGAGTGTCAAGCGGCTGGAACAAAAAGCCACACTCCAAATCCAATACCATTGTCTTGATCCAGAAGAGGGTAGAGTGCCCTCTCTGGGTTGAGAATGAGGTCCTGCTCCAAGTGGAGGAGCTTAAGTATCTCGGGGTCTAGTTCACGAATTAGAGAAAAATGGAGTAGGAGATCGATAGGCGGATTGGTGCTGCATCTGCAGTGATTCGGGTGCTGTACTGGCCTGTCGTTTCTACTCTCATCTATGGTTACGAGCTCTGGGTAGTGACAACAAGATCAACCGGCTCCTCTTGATATGGAGAAGCAGCAGCTCTTCATATCTCTTCAAGAGAATGATATGAGGGGTCATCCTCCAGGATGAGCCCCTCCAGGATGACCGAGCTTCTCAGCCCATCTCTAAGGGAGAGCACAGACACCCTGCAGAGGAAACTCATTTCAGTTGCTTGTATCTTCGATCTCATATCTTCGATCTACCTTGAAGCTTCCAATCGAGAGGAGCCAGCTGAGGTGGCTCAGGAATCTGGTTAGGATGCCTCCTGGACGACACACTGGTGAGGTGTTCTGGCCATGTCCCACCAGGAGGAGACCCAGGACCCAAGTGGCTGGAGAGAGGGATGTCTGGGCCTCTCTGCTTAGGCTGCTGCCCCCGTGACCCGACCCCGGATTAAGTGGAGGATGGACGGACGGACGGAAGGACACGTCAGGATTGGTCTTTTCCATTTGTTCTGGGGTTGATGAGCACATTTTCAACCAAAATTTGTTCATCTGTGGGACACAGAACCCGTCTCCTTCCTAACGAGCATGAAGGTTGCAGGAGATTCTTATGGAGTTTCAAATGGTTTGAAAAGATAAACGTGTCACCTTCAGGCATCTGGAAGTTATACCCAAGGATAAGCCAGAAAGGCAATCCACACTTCTCTTCTGCAAATCTTTACTGATTTCATTCAAATTTCTCAAAAGGCAGCAGTGTGTTCGAGGTGTTAACAGCCTTAAAATATATCCCACAGATCTGCCTCCATACAAAACCATGAATTGTCAACTGTGTTTTTTCCAAACTAGATTAAAACCATAGTACTCTTTCTATATGTAAAAATATAAGAGTTCACAGCTGGAGAAAAAGCATGTGGAACCTTGTTTCAAGTTTGCTGCAGAGCATTTAAGCAAGTCCGTAAAATACTAGGAGAGGTGAGACAAGAGTTGAACTCTGTAGGTCATGGCACACATCATGTTTGGAGGAGAAATTGTACTGCACACCACCTCCAAAAGCCCATTGCCAACAGTGAAAGTTGGAGTTGGCAGCATCATGGTGTGGATTGTATTTCAGTGTCTTTCCCACTGGCAGACTTCACACTGAAAGAAGGATGCATGGAAAATTGTATCAGACCACTCGATAAGAATCTGTGGATGAGACGTGGGTATTTTTTTGTTTTGTTTTGTTGTTCTCAGCTATGCAATGTTCCCAAACACAAAGCCAAGGAATTTTTCAACTGGTTACGTAGAAAGAAAATTAAGTCAATTACCAAACCAAATCTATGTTCAGAACTGAAGATCATGGTGCAAAGAAGAGACCCCCTGAACCTTCAAGATTTGAAGATGGATTGTGTGAAATAATGGGCCAATATCACACTATTCTTTTGTAAAGAATTAACTTATTTGTGTTGATATCTTTGTTTGTGTGGAATACTTGGGTCATTAATTGACATCTGGAGATAACGTCATCCTAAATTCCTTTTAAAAATAGATATACTCTTAAAAAAATCATTGACTTGTCAATATTTATTTGTGCTGAAGCAGATTCAAGGAATGCTAATGTTATATTCATGGAGTCTTTAGATCTTTATTTAGTTTTCATTTGGACACTTGTCATTTGGACAATGTTCCATCCCACTGTAGGTGTACTCAGGTGTACACTTTTTTTTGTCAGTAGGTGAAGAGTCCACATCTGTCTGTGTTTAAGGGATTTAAGGGAGAAGTCTTGAAGTAAACTGAATGGCTCACTAGTCCTGCTGACACACTAACTTTTCCCTAATGCCCCCAGCCTCTGGCCTCAATTCATCTTACAACAGAAGCTGAGTTGATGACAAAGCCTTGATCAGGCTTTGACCTTTATGTTTCTCACACATGACACCTAAATGTGACTTAACTTTGACTAAACAGCTGAAACCAGAAAATTGTGCTTTTAAGTGTGGTTGCACACTGCCCTCTGGTGTTTTTACTCTAGCACTACATTGTTTTTTCTTTCAGACAGAAAACAGCAGAGTAGCCAAAAGAACAGGATGTTTTTATTAAAGCGACTAACTTGATTAAGTTCTTTACCCCTAATTCACACAACACGTGACTGTCATGCAGAACAGCTTCCAGTTTGCTTTCTTAGGGGAACCGTGCAGTCCTCATTTTATGGCCAAACTCCCTATTTATCCTTTTAGCAATAAAAATTTCAGATATGCTTTAAGTTATGACAGAGAACAAGCAAAAATCAGTCTTTTTCTGTTAGGTTAATTTGCTAAAGTTACAAATTGATCTGAAATACTGAACTTTTTAAATAAATCAACAAGTTGAGCAACATATCACAATTGCAAGAGTATTCATACCCTTTGAACTTCTTCACTTTTTCTCATATTAAAACCCCAGACTTCATTGTATTTTGGAAACTAACACAAAGCAGCACAGAGCTGTTAAATCTGAAAAGAGTGGCATAGCCTGGCCATTGCCTTCCTGTGCAGTTCCACTCAATTCTCATCTCCCCTCAGTGTTCCGTCTGGGCTTTCTTCCATTGAGCTGGATTTCTCAGGTAGACTTTTAACCGGGCCAATCAGCAAACAGAAGGAGAAGTTGTGAACAATGACATCAATTTTCTGTGCTGTTTTAGAACTGTAGTCTGCCTGTAGTTTTAGCAATGGCACCGGAGGAAGAAAACAAAGCCGTTTAGTCCATGTTGGCCACCCTTCCAAATATTGAATTAACATCAGCATCCATCTCATTCGGCTCGGTACTTCTCTCTTCAAAGCGAGTGACTGTTGTTTACAGCACACGCAATTTCCTGTAAGCTTAGCATCCAACTGGCGCATTACATACTTCACGGCCAAATGTTAGTGATTGGGTAAAATGTAAAAATTCAACAAAGTCCTCGCCTCCAGCAAGCTTCTGTCTTCTGTCTGAAGCAAAGCGTAAAACAAAGGGCTGTTTTTTACCAGGCTAGTGACATTCCCCCATGAGTTAACACTTTTTAGAACAACCTTCCACTGCAACTTATGCAGTAAGTCTGTTGTGCATCAAAAAACTGTAATTTTTGCCTATTTTTCTTTGGAAAATGGCTCAACCTCAGACAGATTGGATGAAGAGTGTCTTGAAACATCAGATTTCAAGTCTTGCCACAGATCGTCAGTTGGATTTAGGTGTTGGCTTTTTGACTGAGCCAGTCTGCCTCACCACTGTGATTTTATCTAAAACCACTTTATTGCAGCTCTGGATGTTTAGTGTTATTGTCCTGCTCAAAGTTAAACCTCCACCCCAGTCTCATGTCCGCTCTGTATTTAGCTCCATACTTATTCCCATCAACTCTCCCCTGTCCCTGCTAAAAATATACATCAACATCTCAATGTTTCATGTTTTTTAGGTCTGTTTAAAATTCAGTTTTGATCTCCTGATCAAAGCACCCTTTTCAACATATTTGGTGTATCATTATGTGCTGTGTTCTCATGGATTACTTCAAGCTACTCTTCCAGATTTACTTCTACCAGATTTGTAAGGAGCATGGCTATCAGTTGTCCTGTCAACAGATTTTCTCACCTGAGCTATGGATCTCTGCAGCTCATCCAGAGCTATTTATCTGGATGGACAGTTTAAATCAAAATCTTTGTTATTAATAAAGGACATTTAAAAGTTTGTTTTTTTTTAACCAAAGTGTTGGATTTTGAAATCAGTTCTTTGGCACACAGACAGCCAGTGGAGAAATTACATAACAGGTGAGATGCTGGTGATGTACTAGTGTGTACTGGTTAAAGGATGGGCAGCAGCAGTTCAGGTGAACAACTTTGTCTTGTTAAATTTTAAGTTATGCTATTTATTTCCTTATTTGGATAAATGATTGAACAGAGCTCTCTGAGATGTTCAAAACTTAGGATATTGTTTTATAACCCAATCCTGCTTTAAACTTCTCCACAACTTTATCCCTGACTTGCCTGATGCATTGCTTGGTCATCATGATGCTGTTTGTTCTCAAAAAGGCCTTTACAGAACCGCTGGATTTATACTGAGATTAATTTACACACATGTTGACTGTGTTTGCTAAATAGGTGACTCCTGAGGCAAGTTCTTGCACTCAATTTTATTTTGGGGTGTCAAAGTAAAAGAGGCTGAATGCATGCGTTTATTTTTTGTATTTTTTTTATTATAACTGTTGAAACCTATTTGTTATTTTCCTTCCAGTTCACTTTTTCACAATACTTTGTGTTGTTCTATCACATATTTATGGTTGTGGCTGGATAGTGACAAAATACATTTAAATAAACTTGTTTTTTAAGTGCTAGTAACATGAATATCTTTGACTCTTGGTGTTAAGAGATACTTTAGGAGTTTATTGAACTATTTTAGGCTTAGAAAAAAAAAAATCTTAATACATCAAACACTAGCAGACTGACTGCAGAGAATTCAGTCTCCAACTTAATTTCTTGAACCCGATGACCTGCTGCGTGCATGTATATGCGTAAACAAAGAAAGGCAGACTGATAATCTGTTGTTTTTCACATGTTGGCTGATAGCAGGAAGACAACATGTTTACATCAGAGCTGTCTTTCTGTTGCATATGAGTGTGGAGCATGTCGGAAGCTGCTGACATAGTGTGAAGAAAACTCCGTGGGGCCCGTGATGGGGTCGTGTAAAAGCCAAGACAGTTTTCATGTGGATTTGAGCCTCTTACAGACAGCACGCCTCTCATTCATCCATTCTCTTCTTCGATTGGCTGCCGAGCACCTGTTCTTTCCTCTGATTGGCTGATTTTTCAGTTGCATTCGCTGTCCATGTGTGCATCATGTGAACGACAGAACGCTTATTTTCTTCTCCTACGTTTGCTTGTCGATGTACTTACCCGCTCCGTGAGACATTACGGTAACGTTTCAAAACACGTTTTCTCAGAAAGGAAGACCGATCCTCCTGAGTAAGTTAAGTTTTGAGTAAGTTTTATTGAAGGGATCCAGAACATGCACTGGACAGTTGGTGGAGGGGGGGATTTCAAAACAAAATTACACTAATGCAGAGAAACCAGGTAGTAATTTATATATTACAGAATGGCTACCACTTTAATTTTGTAGCCCTCCTCACTAGTCAAATAATCTTATGATACATGTGTACACTAAATTTTGAAAAGGACACACTTCAATGAGTTACAATAGTGATAAATTTATGCATGTCATTTTTACATTGTTTCACAGCTTGCCAGTTGTTTCATGTGAGGCCCGACCTGCTGATTCAACACATTTAAAATGTGTCCCTTCTATCTTGACTTTTTATAGGCGTATCCAACTTATTTTTCTCAATTTATTAACATTTCTATGTGTTGGCAAATTTTTTTTTTTTTTTTTTTTTTTTTTTTTTCTGTCTTGCATCTTTCTAGATAGCCTGACCGCCAAGTGCTTCACAAAAAATACTGTAGATGTTGCCTCACCAGTTTTAAAGGGGGCACATGTCCCAGGATTTATGTCCTGAACCCCACTGAAATTGCCATTGTTAAAAAACAAACTGAAAAAAAGAGAAAAAAAAAATCCACTTTCAAAGATTAAAGGAGATTCTGACTTCTAGGAAGGAAATAAAAAGAATAAGAAAAGACTAAAGAATTATGCACAGTACTGTTTGGGCAAATTGTATGTTGAACCCAGCTTTTCAAAGTGCACTATAAAAAGTTAAGAATATGTAAGAATGTTTGCATATATCCAAACTTGGATGCCACAAGTTAGCTAAAATGCCTCTTGTGACTGGAAATATATTTTTCAGAAAAAAGTACTGAAGAAGACTTGAAGAATGTGATTTCATTCATGAACTAAATGTTGTTTTTTAAATCTTTTTTTCAGTGTGTTGTTTCCATTTATTTGATTTGTTGTCCAGTTCTTTATGTATTTGAAGCACATTAGCAACAAACCTAGACAGCTAGACGAAATGTTTGTTTTTAAAAAGTTCCTAAAAAATATTTATATAAAGAAATAAAAATGGAAGTTTGGGTTTGGACTTTATTATTCTTCGAATTTCAAGCCCCTGTAATGTTTTATGTGCAGCTACGCCCCTGGCAAACATAAATAAAATGCAATTCATCTAAAGCAAGTAAATCAAGAAACAAACCAATAATGCAATGAAAAAAGACAGAAAACTCATTTGGAAATGTCCACTTTCCACATTTAAAAAATACAGTTTAACAATAAAATAGTCAAAAATGTTTCTAAACAGTTTCTGGGGAAAGTGTGTGATAAGTATTTACAAGCCAAAAACATGAAATAAACACGTGATTCAAATAATTAACTCTTGCAGACCGCACCAATCCATGAATCAACATTTTGTCCCGGACATGTTTCGTTCCTCTTCTCTTTTCCCTTGCGCTCTGCCTCCACTTCTTACGGTAACGAGAAACTGCTGTTTCTCAGCTGATATGAGGCATCCACTCCCCGGCAGCCTCCTCAGTCAGGACTTAACCGGGCACAAGACCACCGCCACAGTCTGCAGAAAAGAGCTTCGCTTTAATGATCAAAAGATCCAAGATGTTGGACAACGAGGACCATCTGTTAGAGAACCACCCGCGGGAGCTCACCCAGAACCCGCTGAAGAAGATCTGGATGCCGCATAAGAACGGCCACATCGCGCACAGACGGGGTAAGAGATGCGACTGACCCCACTCCGGCAAGTGCGCCAACATAGGATCTGACCAGGAAAGATCTCTGCGGAGATAGTGTTTCAGTTTGCGTCAGTTTTAGGTTTATATTCATTTTCCTCATGTTAGACTGATTTTTATTTATTTATTTATTTTTAACTCAATTAGACGTCCCAAGGCGCTGCTCTGTGAGACTAGAAGTGTTGCATCATGCTCTGCTCCCCTAATCCGTGTTTGCACTAGTAACGCTTCCACGGAAGGGCATTCAGGAGCGCAAAGAAGATAAACCATTGCGGGAACTTAGTTTAGCCCGAACCAGCACTAACCTGTCTGGGTGTGAGACTTGGCAGATACTCTTTAGTCTCACACGGCAGTTTGCTGCCTCTCTAGTTTGTTCTTTTTTGCAGCTTTGCTGTGTTTCTACTGAGCCAAAGCTCTGCTTTCCTTTTCTTAACTAGTTGCAACCAGTCCTGTCCGGTTGTCTGGCCGGACAACACCCTCTGCAGCTCTTGTGTCATGCAAAGATCCCAGAGAGATCACTTTGCATAAACCCTTTTGTCGTGCATAACCCGCAATTTGTATAAGAAAGACAGTTTTCCATGGGTGCTTGTAAGCAAATGGAGTAAGTCAGGAAATAGCCTTGTTTTCATAATTTATTTACAGCTGGGCCAAACTTGTATGGGGCTCTGAGCAGAATTTCATTTGGGGGGCCCCCCCTTTCCAATTAAGCCCATCTTCTTCAAACTGTTGCGACCCCTTTTGGTAGAAAGCAGACATTACGATTAGAAAGGTGTGGCTGCAACTAGGTGTCCTGTGACATAAAAGCATATTATAATCTAGTAATAAGTAAATAAGTTTTTAAAATGTTAAGTGCTTGAATATGATGACAGACGAGGAAAATGGTTATATGGTTTTGCTGCTGGTTGCTGAAGTAAAGGCACCAGAGTCTGCCACTCCAGCCTGCATCCAGTAAAGTGGATCAACAACTCCAGCAGGAGGACAGAGGTTTCATATGTGGACATATCTAGGTGGTCGCTGTTACCTTACATTCTGCATCTATTGTGGAAAAGCATTATTTTTATAATATAATTAGCCATGGATTACACTGTATAACTATACTCAGTCCACAATGGCAGGAACTGGGTAAGAATAAGAAACATCACAGGAATTTTTACTGTTTTACAAATCAAACACCTATAATTATAATATGTAATTTATAAACATCAACAGCAAAAAGCCAATAAATAAATAACTTATAGGAAATCACCTGGAAATTTACCAAGGTTAAATGAGGAAATACATTTAGCTGTTTGATAGTTGAATTAAATCACAATATTAACAGCAAAGTGACTTATCAGTTTGATCATTTTCATCAAACAATAGTCACCTCAGACCTTTAACTTTTCAAGAGGGATCATGCCCATAAATGTGACAATTAATTTAGAAACAACAGCAACAATAAATAATAATAAAAGATTTGATAAGAAATCACCTAGAAATACAATAAGGTTTTGCTAAAAGAACTAAATTTATTCAGCACTTTTCCAGTCATAATGGACACTCAGTGCTTCACACTACAGCAACTTGGGGTTAAGTGTTTTATCCAGGGGTACCTCAACATCTGATGGGGGGAGCTGGAATCAAGCCCACAACCTTTTAATTGCAAGACAACTACTTTACCCACTGAAACACAGTCACCCCTAATACATCTCTTAATATGAAAGCTTAGTTTGTTTGCTGGTGACTTTTTCTGCTTCAACAGAGACGACCTGCAGTGACTTTCTGACATTGTTTCTGACAGAAGTGACAGAAACAATGTCGCTTCTGTCAGAAGGAATTTAACTTTGGTTTTCAAGCACTCACAGCGTTCAGACATAAAGTATAAATATAAAAAAACTTTAGAGGAAATAAAACAAGGACGAAAGAAAAATATGTACATGTATCAGCCAAGAAAGAAAAAAAAAAAGATATACAATATAATTTACATATTTACATTTTAAACCTTCAAATCCAATTTAAAACTCTTCTTATTTCTCCAGAACATAATTTTAAGGTTTCTCATCTGCATTCAATGAAATGTCCAGAGCTTTTGGGAGGATCCTGCTGGCCCGCTAGTTTTGTTTAAGCCTGGGGTTGGCTCTGTAAAACAGCAACAACTGTGAGAAATCCAGCAGAGCTGCACAATATATCGGAGCCCAGTCGTTATGGCAATATCAGTATGTCCAACATCTGAATCGCAAAGGACTGCTTCGATGCGATATTTAGTGGGATTTGCTGGGCTGTCACACTCTGCCTATCCTATCGATAATATATTTAGTAGATTGGATGGACTCTAGCCTCCCTTTAATCCCCACACCTGATGTATATCTTTAGTGGCTGAGAGGCTAAAGCTGGCTGAGAGTTGCGTAATGGAAAAAAGAGGAAATTGACAGGAAAATACGGGTTAATTGTTATTGATATTGACATGGTAGTTTTCAGCCAAAGCACTGCAATTAAATATTTTCCTGTTATCGTGGAGCATTAACATATGGGCTGTAAACTTTAAACAACTGTAAAGCTCAGTTCTGGCCTTTCTGCAGTGAGGTCCCTAATTATTAAGAGTGCATCTCTGGTTAGTTACTTAAAAGGTCTGAGTGGATCCAATCTGGACCTAATTTCTTCAACATATTTCTCTACTTTGTCATATAGTTTATGATGTTGTTTTAAGTTATTTACTAATAACTGTACAGCCACTTTCATGTAAGAGACCTGAATTATTCTTTTTGCATTTATCTGTTTTCTTGTACTCCCTCAGTATGCATGACAAACTGCCCAACACTCATCGTGACCGTCGGACTTCCCGCCCGAGGAAAAACGTACATTTCAAAGAAGCTCACCCGCTACTTGAACTGGATAGGTGTGCCAACCAAAGGTATGAGAGCAATTAACCCGACAATTATCAACACGTCAAAATGGAAAAGAGCTGAGCTCTTTGGTTTGAAACCCGACTGTCTGGTTTCAGAGTTCAACGTTGGTGATTATCGGAGAGAGTGTCTGAAAGTCTACAAGTCCTTTGAGTTTTTCCGTCCAGATAATGAGGAGGGTGTTAAAATCAGACGGTGAGTTTGCACAGACATTTTAAGGTCTAAAGTATTCAGTCACACAGGCAGTGAGGAAACACGATAAAGAAACACCAGCTGGCCAGATTTTTACATTTAAAATTTTTTTTCCTCTTAAAATTTTTTTTCCTCATACTTTAAATGCCTAGATTTTTTTTGTTTTGTTTTGTTTTTACAACATTCTGGACATGTGAGCTAGGAATATTTACTTTGTTGGTTTTTGGGTTGTTTTATTACAAAGATCACAAAACAAACCGTTGGCTTCCCATGCAGCAATGTGGTAAAAGGCCTTTTGCTCCTTTTTTTTTTTTTTTTTTTTTTTTTTGGCATCTGGATCAACTTAGATCAGTGCTGTTTCAAAAATCTTTAACCCTTGTACTTGTCAAATCCAGACTGAATCATTCTCCTTTAAATACAGGCATTTTAAAGCAGTTTCTGATCTGTGATGCCTTTATCTCGTTTGTGAAAATGAAAAGAAGAAAAGAAACATAAGTGAGAGTGTTTTGTTTGGCATCTAAAGAGCATTCAGTTTAAGAACCACTGATGCTGTTTTAATCCCTAATCTAAGACGGTCTAAAGGCCAAAAATGCACAAAATTTCCCACTTTTTAAAAATTTTAAGAGTTGTGCATTTATTTTTATTCTTGGTCAGTAGGTGAAGACAAAAGCAATCAAATCATTTATAAATTAAGTAATCTAGATCCAAATCATCATAAAAAGGCATTTATTTATTCCAAAATCCTGAATTTATTCTTTTAACCAATGAAAAAAGAAATAAAGACAGAAACTTAGACATTTTTCCTCACTTGATTTGGAAAATATCCAAATCAATTTCCATACTTCTCAGTGAGGCCTGACAGGCTCATCTGTAAATTGCTTTTAGCGCAAGTTTAAAGAGTAACCCACCCTGTGTCCTTTCACAGTCAATGTGCGATGTCTGCGCTGAATGATGTGCGGCAGTACCTGAGTGTTGAAGGAGGACAGGTTGCTGTAAGTCCATCAGTTCGTCCCTGATGTCAGCAAGCAAAGCACCTGCACAGCAAATATGTGAAAGTGCTGCAGTAATAACAGTGTTTTCCTGCTGTTTCAGGTGTTTGATGCCACAAACACAACAAGAGAAAGAAGAGAAACCATCATGAAGTTCGCTGAACAGAACGGGTTTAAAGTATGATCGAATGAGGATTTTATCTGTGTAACCTGGAATTGATGACCTCCAAATTCATTAACAGTACTTTCTTCTCAATGCAGGTGTTTTTTGTGGAGTCTGTGTGTGAAGACCCAGAGGTCATTGCACAAAACATAGTGGTAAGCACCATCTGTTGGATCTTGCGTGTTTATGTCAAATTATATCCAGCTGTATAATTTTTCCTTCTAGAAACAGACGACGTCTGCTTCCTGCTTTTCCTTCACTCACATGCTATTTTCTCTTTGAAGCAAGTAAAACTGGGCAACCCAGACTACATTAACTGCAGTTCAGAGGAGGCCATCTTAGACTTCATGGAGAGAGTAAAGTGCTACGAGACCTCCTACCAGCCTCTGGATGAAGAGCTGGACAGGTGAGGATGCATAAAAAAAACAGACCCGGCAATGAAATCAATCAAAGTGTTGAGGGAGTTTGACCGATTTTCTCTTCCTTTGCCTTCAGCGACTTGTCTTATATAAAGATCATGGATGTGGGCCGTCGGTACCTGGTGAACCATGTTGTTGACCACATCCAGAGCCGAATCGTCTACTACCTGATGAATATCCACATCACTCCACGCTCCATCTACCTCTGTCGCCATGGTGAGAGCGACCACAACATCAAGGGACGGATTGGAGGAGACTCTGGCTTGTCTTCCAGGGGGAAAGAGGTGTGTTTCTGTACACGTCTGAAACATGGAGGCACTTGCAAAACACCCCTTAGGCTTTTATAGAAGAAAGGCGAGACAAAGGTCATGGCTGAAACAAAGCCATAAGAAATCTTGATTGTACGTAGTTTCCCAGAAACCATATAAGGGACACAGCAAACATGGAATAAGTTGCTCTGATCAGATGAGCTCAAAATGTACCTTTATTGGCCTACATGTGAAAAGCTAGGTGAGACAGAGAACTAACAGTCTGAATACAGCATCTCCACTGTGAAACACGGTGGTGGCAGCTGGGGAGGGCTGATTGAGGCTTTGCTAAAGACACTTGATTCAACAAGGCTTTAATGTTAGCGCTTGACTAAGACATCGAATGGTCATTGAAATCAGGTGCAACTGAGACATGTTCGCCCATCAACTCCCACCAGTTTGGATGTTGCAGCGTTCTTCCCAACGGTGATTGTACCCCTACAAACATTTAAGACATGTTGCAGGTGCTGCATTCATGACAAGTGCTGTACATAGTGGTAAGCACCTCACCTTTTGAACTCATGTAATTTTCACAGAGGATGAATACAAGTACGAATGACATTCTGGATTTTTGGCATTGTCTGTTACTGGGTTAATGTGGGTGTCGTAAAGGCCAAAGGACGCCACTGAGGAGGGATATCTGACTCTGTGACACACTCGCTTGTTCACCTGATTCAACAGGTACTTTGTGTTAGTCTATCACATTAAACCCACATAAAATGCACTGAAGTGTCTGACTGCAATGTGGGAAAATGTGAATAAGTTCGAGAGGCATGAGCTTATCTTTTTCAAAGAGACTGTATCCATGTGCTTTAAATGGACTATTTTTATTTGAAAAAGATTTTCATGAAATGGTTTCTTATCAACTAGTTTGCCAAATGCTTGAGGGTCTTCCTACAAGAGCAGAAGATCAAGGATCTGAAGATTTGGACCAGCCAGATGAAGAGAACCATCCAGACAGCAGAGTGCCTTGGAGTTCCATATGAACAGTGGAAATCTCTCAATGAGATCGATGCCGTAAGTCAGTTTTCTGGTCTCATCCCTTAAAAAGCGTTATCATTTTCAAAGAAGCAGTTTAAACTCTATCTTCTTTTTACAAAGGGTGAGTGTGAAGAAATGATGTATGAGGAGATCCAGGAGCATTTCCCTCTGGAGTTCGCCTTGAGAGACCAAGACAAATACCGCTACCGCTATCCAAAAGGAGAGGTGATTAGAAGGATTTCTCTGAATGTTTTCCTTATTTTTATGGGAGTAAATGAGTTTCCTGATTCATGTTGTGAGACGTTTTGAGTGCTTGACGGGTCTGCGATTCTGTGTTAGTCGTATGAAGACCTGGTGCAGCGGCTGGAGCCTGTGATCATGGAGCTGGAGAGACAGGAGAATGTTCTGGTCATTTGTCATCAGGCTGTCATGCGCTGTCTGCTGGCATATTTCCTGGACAAGACTTCACGTAAGATTACAATAGGATTCCAGGACGTACACTGCTTTACAAAAGTATACATACCTTTTGATTTAAGGTTTTCCTTCTTTAATTCTGAAGCAGAAGGAAAACTTTACGTCGTTTCACATTTTTATACAAGTAAAAATTTGGAAGGTCTGTTGTGCATTTGTATTCAGCCATCCTGAATCACTCATAAGCCATTCTTTGCAAACAACTCCAGCAGACTCATTCTTAATGGAGAGCATATGGGAGCAAAAAATTAAGTCTTGCCACAGTTTTCTAATTAATGAGTATGCCTTGATCTAAACCATTCCACTGTTTAGGCTGTTGTCCTGCTGGAAGGTGAACCTGTAGGCCAAGAAGTTTAATTCAGGTCTCATCAGGCCTGAGAACCTTTGTCCACAGCTTTAAACCTCTCCTTCATGGCTCCAACCAGGACTTATTGTGGCTTCTGGTTCTCTCTTTTTCTTATAGACGAGTTGCCTTATCTCATGTGTCCTCTCCACACTGTGCTGAAGTTGACGCCAGTTGCTTATGGTGAGCATTTTTGAGAGTTTATAGATGCTTTCCCAAGTATCCTTTCGATCAGATCATGCTGTCCGTTGACTGGCTTTCTGCAAAGTCGTAAAAAAGGTCTGAAAGGTGATCACCTTAATTTTAGGCTTTTAACCCCTCAGATTTTCCACACTGGGTCATAAATTGGAACATTTGTTTATTTTTTTTTTGCTTCTCCTACTTACTTGTTCTTTTTTATACAGTATGTGCTTGTGCCATTTGTTTGTTCCACAATTTCTAGTTCTGGATAGGAATTACGTTTTTTACACTGTGACAAAACTACAACACCATAACGCAGGGAAGCAATAAGCTCTGTAGACGACCAGCCTTCCCTGCAAACCTGTGGAGTGATTCTGTGTCTGAAACTGGCTTATTGCCTGTTTCAGGCAACGCAGCTTTCTGGTTACATCATCCGCTAACAGCTCCTTCATAGTTGGAGAGAGCGTATTAAACAGGTTGAGCTTGAAAATGGACATTTCTGTAGTTTGCTAAAACCTGTCATTAGTACCTGATATGAAGGTTATTAGATACAGGCATTGAAAAACACAGATTTAAGTTGGCAAAGTTATATTTAGCTTGGTTCAGCTATTAAGTGTGCAGTAATTGGTTCATGCAGTTATAGTTTATAATTCAGTTAAGTCTTAAAAATTAAGTCAGAATCGTCCCAGAAATTCTTAAATTTAACGTAGTGAAACTCGCAGAAACCCTGAGAAGTTTCATCAGAAGCTAAAGGAAACCAGCTGTAGCCTGATGTGCACAGAGAGAATTATTATGCAGATACATAAGTTATTTCCTCTTAAGAGTTGATTATTTTCCTTTTTTGTCTGCTCTTCCTCAGGATGTAAAGTGGAGTCTGTGTATTTAGGCGTGGAGTCTGTGAACACACACAGAGAGAGACCGGAGGTGGGTATCACAAACAGCATACTGAGAAGTCTGACATCAGACTGTTGACTTCACTGCGTCGTCAACCTCACGTCGTCTGTGAACCTCGTCCAGATCTGGGCTGGGGAGAGGGTGGGAGGGTGGGTGGGTGGGTGGGGGTTCCTCTCTGTAAACACACAGACTGTGACTTTGTGTCTAAACTCTTCAGAAGGCACATCACGTCCTCCTACATATTCAGTCCGAATCTCCCTGCAGCTCAGCTGTCAGTGTTCAACCCGTTCCTGTTTACACAATATAAAGAATGTAACACAAAACAGCCTAATCTGTATTTTTATCCACAATTTCATTCTTGTTTTTAGTGTTAGGGAAAGAAAAAAAATCAGTTTTATGTTTTTACAAAGTGTGATAAATCAGTACAGTATGGAGAGTCAAGTGGGACAAACAGTAATTGCACATAAAATGCATTGATATTTAACCAGCTGATCACACGTTAAAGCTGATAAAGAGACAATGATTGCTGGTGCATCTGTATTTCTTTGTTTGCTTGTTTGTGGTGCATCTCTAGTTCAGTTCTTTCTGTTTATTCATTAGTTTGATTGTAGTTTATTTTTAGCTTTTGTTTATTATCGCTGCTGTACGCACAATTTTAAAATTTTAAATTGAATCATGCTGCACATGACGCACAATATTCCTGCCTATTGAGTCATTGTTAAAGCTGCAACTTGAGCCTAAGCTAACTCTTGTTTTTAAATGTTGACGTGTGGTATTTGCCAGCATTACTTTCAGTTTGCTGTTAAGTTTTGAATCTTGTGTTTTTATACTTCAATCGAATGTAATTTGTCTTTTGTTGACATTGTTAACATTTGTGCATTGCAAATAAAACAAGTTCATTTCAATTATTGTTTCTGACCAAATTATCATTTATTTTGTCAAAAGTGAAGCAGACACAGTGACATATATCCCTCAAGCCACAGTCTTTTTTTTTCATTATACATCCAAGTTCAGCACTGTATGCTGGAAACCATTAAATGTCTACTCCGGCCTCTTCACATTGACTCGATGTAATATTAAAAGCTCTAGTAACACCTTTAACGCCTGTCTAACCACTTCCAGTCTTAATGCAGCCAAAGCACCATATCAACCCTATTGATGCGTGTAGATGGATTTTCCACACACCCCAGGGGTACCTAATGGAAGCCATTGCTGCCCTCTAGTGGTCAGTTATGCCTAATTAGCTAATTTTCACTCTAAATTTACTGAATTTATATGCATTTAATGTGCTATATTCCAATTAATCTACTCAGAATATTTGTTTGAGAACAAAAATTAATTTCTCTTAGATAACAAGAAATAAATTCAGGCAGTAAGGGTTTAACTTTTAAAGCCCCTTTCATAAACTCCTGTCCAAGGCATCTGTTTCATGCAGGATGTAAATTTCCATGGTTTCTTACTTTTACGTTTTTTACTTGCCTTTCAGATCCCACCTGGTAGTAATAATAACAGTCCCTCTTGTTGCTTCTTCCAGAACGTGAATGTGCAGCGCAGCACTGAAGACGCCCTGCAGACAGTTCCAGCTCACCTCTAATTTCTGGGATTGCTGCCCCAGATGGAACCTCATTCGGTTCTTTCAGTGCAAATGATGCCTGCTCAGCAGCTTCTTCGACTTGTGCAGTACTTTTAATTTCTGTGGGGAGAAACCTATTATATGTGGGGCCACTGTTACTGGTGCTAAAATAATCTTATCAGTATCACTTGTGACTGTAGTACTGAGTCCTGTCTGTACTGTCATGTGCTTCTGCTGATTTGGAAGATGTTTATAATCAACACAAAAACAACTCCAGAAAAACCTCATAAT
Source organism: Anableps anableps (assembly GCA_014839685.1). Lineage (NCBI taxonomy): Eukaryota > Metazoa > Chordata > Actinopteri > Cyprinodontiformes > Anablepidae > Anableps > Anableps anableps. The sequence goes on from CM026069.1 coordinate 21,636,229, forward strand.
ATTGTATTTCACAGACATGTTCCTTTTTTAGATCACTGATTTATTTTTACTAACTGTATTATATTTTATACTAAAGTTAAAAAGAAAAAAAGTACAAGGACTAACGGAGCCAAATCAACCATATGCGTTCCACTGAAGGCTGACCTGCACATACAAATTACAGAAGAGTGAAATTAAACTGTAAATGTATTTTTGTTGCTATAATCTAAAATGTGACAACTGCAGTAAAATCAGGAAAGACTCATAGTGTAGCTGATTTTAACACCTACATACTAAAACGATGACATATCTACAGACCTATTCCTAGTACCTACTGTCAGTGAATTATCAGCTACAACAACAAAGCCCTGCTTTGTGAATGAAAGCATGAAGTAAGGTACCATGGAAGCTATAGATACACATTTCTATTGTATTACTACCTGGCACTACACTTTGTATATAACTATGCTGAATAGTCAGCCCTGGAAATCTAAATGTGAAATAGATGAAAAAGAATCACTAAAACGCAAAGTATATATATATTTTTTTTTAATTAATTTCCAGATGTTTAAATTTGTTTCATCTGTGTCCATGTGAAATAAAACATTAACTGATTGCCCTCATGGTTCAATGTTTGTGGTAACAAAACAAAGCAAAATGAAATTTATGTGCATATAATATATATCTGTAAATATATTTAAAAACATTTAAATTATCTTTTAAAAAAAAGATCCGTTTCATCCTGTGCTCAATACTATAGAGGCTGTGTTGACCTTTAACATTTTAACAGCAGAAATGAAAGTGTGGTGGGAACATTATCCACAAACATCAATAATTTGAGCACAGGAGAAGTTTAAGATTAAAGGGAAGAGCCCCATTGGCCTGCACAGCCTGACTGCACATTTTCCTTTTCTTTCCCCCCTCTGGGCGGATAATGCCAGCGAAGGTCTGCCCTGCCGTGACAAGGCTCCACAGTGAAGGCCAATATTGCAAAAGGAATGTGTTCTTAGGCCTTCTCTCGCTCTCAGAACTGCAGAAACAAAACAAGAAAGCATATTTGAGCTTATGTCATAAAAAATGCTGCACTATAAAACATATCGTAGTATCAACGACTGACTACAAAAAACAGAACGTACATTTTTGAGGAACTCCTCTGCGACGATGCGAGCCCTGGCGTTGACGGACAGCTTCATTTCACTGATCTCCTTGTCGATTTCTTCCATAAAATGAATAACAAAGTCCACTAGTTTGTGCTTGTACATCTGCTCGGTGTGGAAGTTGGTGATGAGAAAAGAGATGTCATATCCCTGCAAAACACAAACATGAATATCACGGTTATCTATTCGAGATCATTACAAAAACACTTTTTTCACTTATTTAAAATTAAACAGCGTTTCATCAGAGCAATATCAGTATAGGCTTGGCTATTACAGCTCCAGAAAAAACGTTGCACCATAGCAACATGTTTCTGAAATCAGCATCTCGACATGCATGAAAGTAATTTCATTCCAGTATCTGATGGATTCCAACACAAACAGAATCTGGGAAGAAGTTCATTTTAACTAATAAACCTATTTTGTTATTTGAGGTCTGAAAACATTTTTCAGTTTCATGATTTGGACCATTTATTTATTTATTTAATTTATTTTTTGCAAACAAATGCTTGAAATTTTATTTTTATTTGGAATTTGGGAGACAACTTGCTTGGGCTCAGTGAATTCAAGCGTGGTACCGTGACAGGCTGCCACCTGTCCAACATGCCTAGTCTAAATATAGTGGGTGGTGGTGGAAGCGATTGGGAATGACAGCAACTCAGCCATGATGTGGTCGGCCATGTAAAAATCAGAAAGCAACCAATCCTTGTGTCACCAAGTGCAATGCAAAGCCTTGGAGGCAGTTGTGTAAAGCACAAGGCCAAAGACTCGAACAGTGGAGACCTGCTCTCTGTGGAGACAAATCATGCCGCTATCTGGGAATCCAGCGGATGAATCTGGGGTTGGTCGTTGCCAGGAGAACAGCAACTGCCTGATTATCAAGTGTAAAGTTTGGAGGAGGGGAGATTATGGTGTGGAGCTACATTTCAAGAGTTAGGCTTGGCCCCTTAGTAACAATAAAAAGAAAAACTTTATGCTTCAGCAAATCAAAACTAACTGGGCAATTTCATGCTCCCACCTTTGTGGGAACAGCTTGAAGATGGTTCCTTTCGGTTCGCACCAGTGCACTAAATATGGTCCATGAAGACAAAAATGAGTTGGTGCGGGTGGCATGCGGTGTAGAACAAGCGCCCCATATATGCAGGCAATAAGTCCTCAATGTAGCCGTCCAAAGTTTCATTTCCAACCTTTGCTACGTGTCTTCCCTCTTCTCTCTCTGCCTGACTTCTTTGAATAAAGGCCACTAGTCCCATAAAATCTTTTTAAAAAATAAATAAATAAAAGTTTGGTGTGGAGGAACTTGACTGGTCTGCAAAGAGTTCTGACCGCAACCCAACAGAACTCCTTTGGGATAAATTGGAGAATGGATTGTGAACCATATGTTCTTGTCCAACATCAATGTCTGACCTCACAAATGCGTTTCTGGCAAAATGGTTAAAAATTCCCATAAACAGACCCCTGAACCTTGTGGACGGCCTTCCCACAAGAGCTGAAGCCATTACAGCTGCAATGGGGGGTGGGGGGCAGGGGGAGGAGGTGACATCATAATAAACTGTTTAGATTAAAAATGGGATGTTATTCAAGTTCATGTGTGTGAAGGCAGAAAAGCAAATACTTTAGGCAGTTTGTATCATCACCACGATATTCAACTATTTTACTAGTGAATGAATTTCGAAGCTTCTGTAATTTAGCTACAGAGCAGGAGTGGACACAAAAGAGTTGAACTTGATGAGTTTTATACAAGTATTTTGAACATGTCTGTGATAAAACTGGATGCAAAGTTCCAATGGATTACTTACAAAAAGTACTGTTAACATTTTTTGGATACCCTGATATATTGTATTACTAGCTAATACTATTGTTTAAAACAGGGCATTGCAAAAATAGATCTTAGCTCTCTTGAGGTCAACTTTGACAGCATTATGAGGTGTTTTTGGTTTGATTCATAAAAAAAAAAAAAAAAAAAAAAAAAAAAAAAAAAAAAAAAAAAAAAAAAAAAAAAAAATCCCCCTTGTTTTTTCGTTACTGAGTTTAACAACAAAATCTGTTTTTAGTGTAGTACGACCTTCTTTAACGAGTGGAAACTCTTTCACTGTGGCCAAAGCACTTACGTCGACTGGTTTCCTCCTCAGGATGAAGAAGTTTTCCGCTCTCATCATCATGAAACGCATGAATTTATGGCACAGAATCTTCTCGATCTCATCTGCCTGCAGCAGCAAATAAATGCGACATCCGTTAAAGCCAAGAAGCCGTTCAGGTCTTGGTCATCATGGTATCGGTGACGGACAGAAATCTGGCTGACCTGCTTCACAGCGATGCTCACTCTGACAGAATTGATGGAACCCTCGATGAGAACCTTCTCCTTGTCATTACGACTAATTATTACAGGCTGCAGGAGCAACTCTTTGCTGCTCCTGGACATGATGAAAAACACCAATAAAATGTAAGTTAGAGATGAGAAACAAACTAAGTATCTTTAAACTGTGATGGTTGGCTCACCTGACTTCCACCTCTGGTTTGTTGTGCCTTTCCACCACCTGAGAGGAGAAGTTCTCCAGGCATAGAGCGGCCTGCAGCGTGGCGCGCACTGCATTGAGATACGGACGCAGAGTGGCCGTCTGATGGTGGAAAACAAGAAGCTCAACTGATGAAAGTTGTTTTCCAATGAAAAATGAATGCACCTCCCTACACATCTAACAGGTCTAAAAGATTCAACATCTAACCAGCTTTCCAAAAGATATTCCCTCATTCTGTGTGTCAAGAGTGACTGTGGAGAACCTTTAACCTGCTGATCCCTCCAAGGCAGAGGTTTCCAGCTACTGACTGCCCTGCAACTTTTAGAAACAGAGAGACCATTTCCACCATGATAGAAATCTTTTGGAGGATGACACTGATGCGTAGCAATCCTCATCTCTCAAGGTAAAGGGGATTCAAAGCGTGAGAGCAAAACACTTCCTGTAACACAACAGACCGACAGGATTGTCTACCTGAACAAATAGAAGGAAAGGTTTTCCTTCCTTGACACATTTGGAGCTCACTCATACTGAAACTAAATAGCAGATATGAACATAAACTGTATAAACGCAGAACCTTTTTTAATAATTTAAACTAAACGTTTCCTGTATTATACACACACACACACACACACACACACACACACACACACATATATATATATATATATATATATATATGTTTTCTAAATTCCCAAAATAATGAATAAGATCATTTTTATTAGTTTCTTTAAATTCAGAAATGCAGACTTTCTTTTATTTTCTGACACTAAATAAGTAAAAGTTCTGAAAGACAAACCTCTGGATAAATCTCTGAACTCAAACAGATTATTAAAAACAGCTGGTGAGTTTGGCACTAAACGATTGTGAAACGCCTTCATTTTTATTGGTTATATAAATATTTAGCATTGAATTGTTAATGGTGGCAGAGAAATCTGCTTCAGACGGCACACCGACATTTCATCTTGTTCAACTTTATCATTATTACCATAATCAGGTAACCAAAAAGGAAGCAGGAAGTTTCACTAAATGTAATCATGTAATCTTTTATTAAAAGTCACAGCTCTGTGTTAAACTGCAGAATATTACAACAAAGTGCTGGCCACTACAATTAAAAACATACTCCTGCTACAACCTGCTATTAATCAAAACCCTAAAATCTCTCTTAGCTTGTCGATTAGCTAACGTTAGCATTGAGGCTATATCTCAAAACGCCACAGGAAAGACAGAAATTACCCCATCCATATAGCTGCAGCAACAGTATGAAAACAATCCATACCCACATACAATTCAGATGTAAATGATAGTTAAAATGGGACATTTTATGCGGACAAATTTCTCTCACCATTTCTCAGTTTCAGCAGTGGGGGCTAAACGCGGAAGTAGCTACTGTTGCGTTTTCCGCGAACACACCGGAAGTGCCCGCGGCTGCCCGATATATTTGAAATATTTCTCCTTTGCATTTAAACTGTGTCCATTTTATTTGCAAATCTGAATGTTGAGCGTTTTACAAAATATATATATGATAGCAAAAAGATGTTTAATTTACAGTACACACTTTAGTATTGAGCTAATTTATCAATTTTATGTGCTTCTTTCCCATTTATTGTGAACCTAAAAACCTAATTTATTTCTATTTTACGGTTTTAGAAAAGACACAAAACATAGTGTAATGATGGAAGAATAAACAAAAACATTTTATTCTCTATTTTCTATGCAGTTGTCCACATTCAACAGACTACCTTCACTTTATCAGCATTTAGCTTCTTGCTATGACAGACTGTAACTAAGAAGGGTTGGGAAAGTAAGTGAGAAGCACCTTTAGCAAGTCGCCAGTCCATCACAGGGCAAACATCCATGGGTGCGTGCACACACAAAAGGACACTTTGGAGAGACCAGTAAACCTAACAGTTATGTCTCTGGACTGTGGGAGGAAGCCAGAATACCTGGAGAGCACCCCTGTATCAACAGAGAGAACCTGTAAATTCAATGCAGAATGACCACAGACCAGGATTCAAACTCAGGACCTTCTTGCTGCAAGGCAACAGTGCTACCAACTGCACCACTGTGCAGCCAGAGTCCTGAAACCCTCTGTGGGATCATCAAGCCCTATAAAAGCCATCTATTGCTTACCAGAATTCTCTATATTTATCTAGAAAGAACTTTCACTACTGGTAAAACCATCCAGGTTAGCATGATGTTTCTTTCAGTAACCAATTCAAAAAGGTGAAACTCGTTAAATTGCTTCATTACACAGTGATTTACAGCTTAACTTTGAAGATTATTGTGCAAAGATTTATACATAAAATCAAAATCATTACAGAATCTGTGAGCATCTTCTTGACTGTTGTACAAAAGTGTTTTCAGTCAGAGGCTTCTTCAGAACTGCTGTAACACAGACCACTACATGAGATCCTTCCTGCCGACAGCAGCATCTACAACTCTTTGAAGAACATTGTGTAATGAGTTACATTTAATTTCCCTCTGGGAATAATGAAGTATTGGTCTATTCCTGTTAATTTGATTTAAACACTGAAATAAATTAACTTTTTGACAACATTCTGAATTAGTAAGACACACCGGTAGATACCAGCTAAAAGATAAAACACAAAACTATTCATATATTCAAGAGTTTTATTATTTGACGTTCAAATTTTCTTTTACAACATCATTGGCATTGCTGTAATGTTTTCTGTAAGGAAAAAAAAAAATAGTAATACCAGGGAAAATTGTTGAATATTTTCTTTAAATGGAAAGAAGAAACATTTCAGTTCTATACCATCTATACACCGTAATACACAATCCGTTAAAAATATTAAGTACTTAGCCAACCTGAGCTACAAGCAGATAGCTAGAACAGCAATAATGAAAGACGGGACAGAAGACGGGTGTATGCAGTGTTGGTGATGAATATGGTCATCCTTTACCATTGAGAGGTGTCTGATGAGGACATAACACATACAGCAGTAATAGTAGAGTACAAGTAATGTTACATAAAAGGCAAACCTTATACATCAAGGATTTAACTTGTTACACTGTGACTGCCTAATCCGCTTTTACTTGACACAGTAACATATATTCAGCAGTGTGAGGCAGTAATAAACCCTAATCCTGAAGTGAAAAGGCAACACAATCACCAGATTGTTCAGAAGATTCTCAGGAGATATTCGAAGGAGGGAGGCAGTATAAATTTAGAGCTTACCAAAAGGCATGTGATAGAAGATGTTGCCTAAAAAACAGTCATCCCTCCATAACACTTAAAGGCAAAAAAAAAAAAAGAAAAAAAAAACATAAAAAGAAAAGTGCAAAACCACAAGTGTTTAAGATTGGCTTTTAAATTAACTACCAATTAAACATATTTATTTAGTTCTACTAGTTTATTTAATGAAAAAGGCGCAAAAGAAAGCGAGCAGAAAGCAGAGAATGATATTTGGGATGTTGCATCTTGAAATAAGTCAACATCACCTTACAACACAGAGCTTGCTTTGAGAGCTCTGGAGTCCATCCAGATTTCCTAATTGCACTCTGAACATGGCTCCACGACCTCGCCCTCAGTACGAGTCAGGGGCAGAACCTGATAAACATGGCGAAATGTAGGAGTTCCCTCACTACCAAGTCATGGGGTGTGAGGTCACGAAGGGTGTGTTTCTTCTCTCATGTGATTTTACTGCACTGGATTTGTCATCGTTTTATACGTGAGGGTGCTCTAGTGTATTAATTTATGTACTAAGTCGGGGGAAGGGAAGGGAGCGGGGGAGGGGGCATACATCCATGTGCAGCATACAGTTTGAGGGGTGATGTCAATGGAAGGAGCGGTGTGTGAGGAAGACCAATAAGGAAACAGTTTCCCTGGGAGCGAGGCTGATGAGATGTAACAGGGTGATGATGACGAGATGAGAGAAGATGGTCCAGTTTGTCCCTCAGCAGCTGCAGCTCTCTGCAGAAGGTTTAGCTCTGTCGTTCCTATCCAGCTTTATGGGCTCTGGGAATTCATTATACAACTCCACCTCTGTCTCCTGTGCAGCATACAAGAAGAAGAAGAAGAAAAAAAAAACCCAAGTTAGTGATCATTTTTAATTAACAGGACAATACTGAAAGATTTAATTTCAGGGTTTTTTTTTTTTTTCAAATCGGAATTTTTTTTTTTTTATCAATCTGAAACTCACCTGTTTGAGAGCATTACGTGCAATTGTCTGGAATGCTTGTTCTACATTTATGGCTTCTTTGGCGCTGGTCTCAAAGTAGGGGATGTTGTTCTTACTCTGACACCAAGCCTGAGCTCTTTTAGTGGTCACCTGAACACAAAGAAAAAAAAAATATGTACATCCATCAACAATGACACGGATAGTTTCAATTTTAGAATCATCTAACTTGTTATTTTACAGAACATAATTCACTAAAAAGTTAAGATAAACCAAGTAGTGGACAGTGACCAAAAGCTGCCAGTTCTCATTGATCAGGAGGCCAAACACAGATATTTTATTATTAGTTATTAACTGTAAACCACCTTTAACAGTCTGTAAACCAATAAGACAGAGGATGCTTTGATTCACTTTATGTTGCAGTTTAACAAAAATCACAAAGGTCAGGGACGTGCACATGGACGCATGAATACCATTCCACTGTAATCTCTTCATTGTTTTATGAATTGAAAACTCTTACCTCTATCAATTGTGTTAGGGTTTTTTTTTTTTTGTTTTACAAGACAGAAAAATATAAAACGTTTACAAAAAGAAGGTGGATACATCACAACACACATACATTATATATACACATATATACACATATATATATATATATATATATATATATATATATATATATATATATATATATATATATATATATATATATATATTTAAAAAGCAGTTTCTTGACCCAATGACAAGAAAATACATCTAAAAAAAATATTACTGGTGCTTTTAGTGTCATTATGTTGTGGAAATTCAATGGAAAAACTGAAAAACTGCAAAAATCCACATTTGCTATTATATATGTTTTTAAAAACAGTTGATTCCTTATCATTTTTAGCCAAAGTTATGAAGAGCCATTTGTGGCACTAGAACCGCAGGTTGCAGACCCCTGACCTAGACACTGTACTTGGGGAGGGCAACATGGCAGAAATACATTAGTAAAACCCTGATTTTACCACAGCTTCACATGCAGTTGTGTTCAAAATAACAACAGCCCAACATCATGAACCAGATCGGTCATGGTTTATGGTAGAATAATTCATCTACATGGCAAAATCCTTACCAATAGGTGTGGTAGAGTAATAGAAAACCAACAGGCAGGAAATACATGCTGTAGCATCTCTGTAGCTGAATCATTAACTGAAAGGGGTGCGTTGAAAATAATAATGTGGAGCTAAATCTGTGAATTTATTAATTCTGTGAACCAACAGGTGGCCATTATTGATAGACGAAGACAGCAAATTTTGTACATGCTGGTTGTAGTGCCTCTCTTTCAACAGTGTAGTTGGATTAAAAAGAGCCCAAACACACCAGAAAGAGCAGCATCTTGGTTCCAGACCAAAGGTTTAACACCATGGAGTGACACCCTGGACCTTTATCCAATAGAAAACTTGAGGTGTGAGAACAAACATGCTGATTCTGAGGCAAAAAGATTATACTTATGGGACAATAAAGACTATCTAAAACCACGAAATTCAGAAGAACTGTGGAATGCTGCCCAACCATCCTCGGCTGGAATATCTGTTCATAGGTACGAGAGGTTGGTCAACTCAATGTTTCCTCCTCTCAGTAACTGTGGTTATACAACCAAATATTAGTTCACAGGAGGCTAAATCTTCTCAGTTAATACAGTAAATGTTTGGGGTTATAAATAAAAAAAGAAAATGTGATAAAAACACAAACAAAAACATTTTGATTTGTGTCAATACAAATAAAAGCTATTGTACCCACTTTTTTAAACACACTTCTACTATTCTGAACACAACTGTATATATGTGAAATTCACATATTTGTTATCACAGAAAGCATCATTTTTGGCCAAACAGCATTTATGAACAGACGTCCACCAGTTTCTCAGAATGTGTCAATCTTTAGGTAATCACAACTAAAACTAAACTCAGATTGTTCTGCCAAACTCAAAAACTGCATTTTAATATAAAAAGGTAAAAAAAAAACAAAAAACAACATTCTGGAAAAGTGTGAAGCTGCTACACAAGAGGAAAAGTGTCTGCTTAGGAGCACAGAACACCAATGAACAGGATCTGCCTTACAGAAGATATCAAGATCATTCAAAATCCAATAATGTCAGATCATCCTACCTTATTTTTAACCTAGACTTACTTGCTGGGAACTTTTTTTAATGTCTACATGAAAACAATTTACTCTTGAATCAAATCTCTGAAGACTTGTTCAGCACTGCTGAAATAACAGCAGATAAAGGACAATATTCCTGCCAATAGAAATGACTCGGTGTCAAGATACATCCACCTGCCTTTATCTATTCTCATTTCTAGTTCAACTACAAACTGCAACCATTTAATTTATCTTATCTTTCATTTCAATTTAGATTTTGTTTGCTAATGACCATATTAAACCAATTCAATGACTCTTCGTTTTAAAGGCAAATTCTGATGTGACAGCCTCGAGTCTGGCCAATGTGCTTTACTTTCCACCACAAAACCAAAGAACGGTTTAATTATTTGTGTATTCTCACCAGTTGCCAGCTATGAAATTTTATAACCATCTCCTCTGAAGCAATTAGTCATATGTCTTTATAAGTCACATTATGAAGGGCAATACCATTAGAGTTTTATGTGCACTCTGAAGAATTAAAACAGAACGCAGAGAGCAAGTCATAAACATAAGAATGCAGACAGAAGATTTGCAACGCATTTCCTGTACCACAGTCTTTCAGTGTGGGCAATAGACATGGTCTCTGTCTCAGGAATGCGCAGCTGATAACAACCTGTCTGTTCTCCAGGTCAATCTTGTTGCCTAGCACCACGAAAGGGAAGTTCTCGGGATCTCGGGGGCTGGCCTGGATTAGAAACTCATCCCTCCAGCTGTCGAGCGTCTTGAAGGTGTTAGGTGCAGTCACGTCAAAAACCAACACGCAGCAGTCTGCCCCGCGGTAGAATGCAACGCCCAAAGACTGAAACCTTTCCTGGCCAGCTGTGTCCCAGATCTGAAAAGAAAAAAGACAGAAAACAAATCCCCAAAAAACTGGATAAATCAACTTAGAACAACATCTGACTTAGGATTTTAAACAAGGAAGTTTTCAATACTTCTACAGTTTCAGTTGCATTTACTGTCACAAATTAGTCATCAGGTTGCAAATATACCTGCATTGTAACAAGCCGGTCGTCCACCATTACCTCCTTGGTGAGGAAATCGGCTCCTATTGTTGCTTTGTACTGGTTACTAAACTTTTTGTTCACATACTGGTTCATCAGGGAGGTCTTTCCAACTCTGAGAAGACAGCAGAACAAAAGATGATAGCTACCCGGTTTAAAAAAGGCATGGGAATAACTGACCTACAATCAATTTGATGTGCCTGACAAACAAACATAAAATAAAGATTTATTCCCCCCAAGTTAACAACAAATAACGCAAAACATACCGCTATATTTTTACAGTAAATTCTGCATCCCAGTAAAAAAAAAAAAAAAAAAAAAAAAAAAAAAAAAAAAATTAAATACGAGATGACAGCTTCTAGAATATGTTTAAACAGATTTTAGGTTGTGCAATTTTGGCAACTTCTGTCAAACACTACTGACATTAAACAAATACATTTCATTACTTAAGACCTGAAATATGCTCTGTCCCATCTTGTTTAAACAAACTATTACATTTATGAACATTTAAAAAGGATGAACTACAGCACCACGAAAGAAAAAAAAAAAAAAAAAATCTGCACAATTGATTATTGCATGCAAATTCATCACAGATACAGTTTAACCTCACCATAAACATTATTATTGAAATAAAATCAACAGATTTGTATTGGCACACCGACGTTCATGCGTGGGATGCATGTGCAGTAGAGAGAAAATTCCCTGAACAGAACTGCATCTTGATAAAGGGCTGATCACCCCCCTAAAAACAGTGACATCTGACATGTCATGAGCATTTTATTCTTGTTTTATATAAAACTAACAGAAGAAACCAGCTCTAGTTAACTCCACCTAATCATCAACAGGTGTGTTTCCAATTGTAAAATAACCTACTGAAACTCTGCTTAGTAGAAAATCTGCACCAGGCTCATCTCCACTAACTGCATGTGTGCATAAACAAAGCTAAATAATACAGACACTAGGTGGCAGCAGAAAAACAGCATCAAAATGGCTGCAAAAAAATGAAAAAACAATAAACAAAAAAACAAAACCCAGCTTTGAAGAAATGAGCAAAGAAAAATCAGTCATTTTGAAAGTAAAAGAAAAGGAAATTCTGTGCATTTGGCTTGTGTACACAAGTACAAATCTGGTTAATTTTCCAGATAAAACAGCTAAACATTAATGCTTGTTGTAACAACAAAAAGTCATCTACCCAAATGTATGGACTTTCATTGGTAAATACTGAAATAACAGGGAAAAACAGAGCAAGTTTATTTTATTTTCATGTTTTTCAACATTTTAAAATCTCCAAAAGCTCATCTTGCAGAGTGAAAGGTGAAACTGCATTATATAAAAAAAGCAAATTTTCTGATTTTATTTTCCAACGTAGTTAAATTAAACATTAATGCCTGCACTTGGTTCCCTTTATCATTTACAATAAAACAGATAACTAAACATAAACCCTGAAGAAAAGTTTCAGTTCTGGTAGAAAATGGAAATGAAATGACCAACCCAAGTCTTTCCAACTAAATGTCAGCAGAGACCGTGTCCCAACAGGTCTGCAGATAAAAAGCTCTGATTTTTAGGTTTATGGGTGAAATCATAATACCATTAGAGGGAGCAGAGGGTGTCCTCTGCCTGGATACAGCTTATAACTACATCTGACGACACCAAGGAAGTAGCACAGAGCATACGCTCTAACCAGAAAAGCTACCAGAGAAAGAATGCATGTTTTTTTCCTAAACTATATTTAGCAGTGATCTGTGCTGTCCTTCACACAGCTGAATTTGGCACGAAGAAAAACAACAGACCATGTTGTGACTCACCCAGAATCTCCCAGGATGATGACTTTAAGGAGCACTTTCTTCCTAGACGTCATTGTTCAGCTGCAGGAAGAAAAAGTAAATCTGTCAAACTCTTTATATCTCCCATTACCTATTCATTTTAGATCAAAAACTGATCAGTTTCATGACATAACAAAAATTGGCCTAAACAGCTAACTAAATGATCACTGGCTTATTGAGAAACAAACTAGAAATCTGAGTTCAGTTTTCATGCTCCTACAGCAGTAAAGTTTGAATAGGACTCATTCCAGTCATGTGCTTCCTAAGTTGTTGAGAAAAATCACGAGGAGCACATCACTCTCCTTTTATTTCTCTCTCTTTTTTACACATTCAGACAACAGGAAGTTGTCACAAAGGGTTAACCCTTGCATTACCAGCAACAAGATAATAAACCGGATAAAGAACATATTTCCAGGACCTAACCGAATATAAGAAATACCTAAAAGAGATGATCTGAACTGCTTTTGCAAAATGAGGTGGTATTTTAACCTGAAGATTCAGATTTTTGTCTAAGGAATATAACACGAAAGAAAAACTGTGCTTTTGGCTCTATGATAAGAGACAAGAGTTTTGAATTTCACAGAAAATTAAGAGATTTTCCCCATTTATGCATCAAAGGACATTTCCAATCTTAATCTGATTTTAGAATTACACTACAAGATTGACTGGAAATTCATGAATTTATATATGGAAAGAGTTTTATGTTTTGATGCACTTAATAAATGGGGAAAATCTGATTTTTCCCTATTTGACCTGCCAACCACACATTAGAGCAGCTCACAGGAAAACTGGCTTATTCTGATCTCTGGCCTACTGACTGGTACATCTCAAGAAATCATGTTTAAAACTCTAATTTAGAGGAATGGTCTTCCATTTTAAAACAGATTTGTAGTAAAATCTGTGGACTATGAATTTGGCATTTTTATTTCAAATATTCCCCAAGTTGTGGTTTATCTAGCAAACCATAATAAACCTGACTTGGGATTAAAGGTAATAAAAACAGGCCATCGTTGAGAGTACATGCCTGATGTACGCAATTTCAAATACTTCTTGAAAAGGAAATGAAGGCTGTAAAAATTGCACAATACAAGATAGGCCAATGACATCATGGCATTATCCTAGTATTTAATTTAGTTTAAAAAAACAAAAAACAAAAACAGGCAATTCACCACTATAATACTTTGGTGTTTGACCAAGGCTTAAAAGAATAAGAATTGGATCGCCTGGCCGTTGCCTAACTCGATTCTCATCACCGTTCAGTGCTCTGTCAGGGCTTTCTCCCATTCACTTGAATTCCTCCTGAAGAACTTCAACAAACAAAAGGAGAAGTTGTGAACGATGACGTCGATTTTCTGCACTGTGTTAGAACTGTCGTCTGCCTGTAGTTTAAGCAAAGGCAGCGGAGGAAATGAATGAACCCATTCAGTCCGTGTTGGCCACGCTTCCAAATATCGAATTAACATCAACAGCCATCTCGTTCAGCTCGGCACTTCTCTCTTTGCAATGGAAAATGGTTTGCAGTGCAGGGAATTTCCAGTAGTCTTCATAGCATCGAACTGCTGCATTGCATACGTCATGGCCAAACGTTAGCGACTGGGTAAAATGTAAAACTTCAGAGTCCACGCCTCCAGCAAGCAATCGTTTCTCAACAGCAGAGGGTCCAGACCCTCTGTACGAAGCAAGGCGTAGAACAAGAGGCTGGTTTTTACCAGGCTATTGATTGGGAGGTCAAATACTGTAAACTGATTCTCCCTCTTGTTCTCTCACTATTTTCAGTCTCCAAATACATCAGCCAACAGTAGGTACGTCAGCGTATTTTTTAAAGTTGCATTAAAAACAGATAAAGGCATGGGGCTCATGCTTAAATAGAGGATCTTTTAATTCTTTAATTTTCAACTGGATATTCGAAACTACCACCTCAAAAATGAACCTGTAGCACATTTTTCTATCTTATGAGTCCTTAGGAATAAAACAGAATTGGTCAAAACTGAAACCAGGAGGTTAGACCTTAAATCAGTGTGGCCCAGAAAAAGCCTCATCACTGCACATCTAGTTACAAAACACAGAAAACCAATGCACAGCACAGAGAAATATATTCCAGTCTTCAAAGATTATCTGTAAAACACTTCCTTCCACAAACAGAAGGGAGACTAAATAAACAAAGGTTCTATAAAAGTCTGTGCTATCTCTGTTCAGACATTTGTGAAATTTGGTTTAGGTTAAGCAGCGCTGCATTCTTCAAGTAAAAAAAGAAAACATGAGGTTCACCATATGCATGCATATAGTCTGTGAGAAGAGGGGTATCGACTACACACTGTAATATCTAGCAGTGTTTTCCCAGCAATGAATTTTGATGATTTCTGTTCCATATACATATGTTATGATATGTTATTCACATCTTATCCAGAGACATTTTAAATAGTTAAACAACACTCATTATTCTCAGTTTGATAATCATCAACAAAAATCTCTGTTGTTAGTATTCAGGGAAATAAATGTTCGCTTCGTTCTTTTTTCAGGCAGTGAAACACAATAACGGGTTGTACAACAATTTAACAGAAAGGCTTACCACTTCCCATCAGCACTGGGTCAACATTACATCCTGTCATGAAAGACAAGACAATAAAACAGTCTGAACTGTTATTCTTTGGGTGTAAACCAGTTATAGACCAGGAAGGTTTTTTTTTTTTTTTTGGTTTTTTTTTAAATAAACAATAACTATAAGATCACTTGAAAAAGACACTTGAGCTGTAGCTCTCAAGAGCAGCAAAGTATACTTGTGTTCTACCTGAAGAGAACAAGAATGGCCCCCCAGTGACAACATTCTCATGAAGCACGGGACAGCTGCAACAACACCAACCACCTGAAGTGAAGGTGTGTTCAAGCCACAGTCACATGATTACAGAACGAAGCGGGATCAGGTACCACTGAAGCACAGCTGAGAGAAAGGAAATTTATCTCCAAATGAAGGAAAAGTCAGTCTGACAAAGCTGACGACTTCTTGTCATTTTGACATGAAAACGTCAACATGGCGACATATTTTACAGCTTTGCTGAGCCGTAACAGTAGGTTCCTGACATTTGGTGGCAATCAATGCTTAAAGAGATTTGCACAACATATGAAATGTATCTGTTTAAGTTTTTTCATCTAGTTATTCTGGTAAATTATAAAATCTTTTTTTGTATAGTTTAAAGTAGCTATAGAAAAGTGTCCTATTGCACCAAAACTGTACAATATTACATAACTGCTCATGAATCCAAATTGGGAAATGAGTTGAAAACTGTGACGCAATCAACATGAGCAAAGTAATTCCTCTCTGACTGCATGTTTGAGACAAGAACAGCTAAAATTCACTCACTCTGATATGGATTAAGAATGCACACAAACAGGATTAAATACAGATCTCGAAGGCGAAATGTTTCTCACTGCTCAGTCTGTCTTTCTGTCTCAGAATCAGATAATTTTTAGGGGTTCAG